>PVIA01005494.1:0-114674 GCA_004024845.1 Tonatia bakeri
ACAGACGTGCACCAAACGCAGTGTGTGCCTTGGACTGGACTCTGGATGATGCCATGGGCGCTGTCCCAGGTGGAAAGACAGACGTGCACCAAATGCAGTGTGTGCCTTGGACTGGACTCTGGATGATGCCATGGGCGCTGTCCCAGGTGGAAAGACAGACGTGCACCAAACGCAGTGTGTGCCTTGGACTGGACTCTGGCTGATGCCATGGGCGCTGTCCCAGGTGGAAAGACAGATGTGCACCAAACGCAGTGTGTGCCTTGGACTGGACTCTGGATGATGCCATGGGCACTGTCCCAGGTGGAAAGACAGACGTGTACCAAATGCAGTGTGTGCCTTGGACTGGACTCTGGATGAAACACAAAAGCTATGACAAAACATTTTGAGAAAATTTAAATAGAGACTCTGTGCTAGGTTGTTAAATTAATGTAATTTTCCTAGATGTGAAGGGATAATATGATTATACAGTAGAATGTCCTTATTTTAGCAGATGGATGCTGAAGTATTTTGGGGTGAATGTCATGATGTCTGCAACACACTTGAGAAAGATTTAGACCGAAAATAAATATATACATGCAAAAGAACAGATTCTCATAGAGGGAAAAAACAAGATGCTTTTGTTTTTTTTGAGTAGTGGTGTTTGTAGTTGGAGGCACCCAGTGAAGTCCCAGGAGATGCCTTATGGGGAAGGCAGTGAGGCGTTGGGAGAGGACTCCAGGCGCCCCCACCCCACTGAACCTCTTCTGTCTGCCTTGTACCGGGTGGGGCAGCTGTGGGTTCACAGTTTTAAGAACACGAAACACAGAGTTTATTCTTGTATTCTCATTAATTATTGTATTATTTTCCATATGAATAACTAAACCTACTTTTGCCTCACCCTGTATATTGTAGTTCTGGCTAATTATTTTATTTGAAGAAAAGGTTTCTCAGCTTTAAACTGTTTGAAAACCACTTTCAATGGATGGTTCTCACGTAATGTCTGGTGTAGTACTGATGTTTTCTATCGGATGAACTTACACATGCTGCCACTAAATCAAATAAAGGAGGACTTTTACTCTAGAGGAAAAAAGGAGTTCATGCACATTTTTTTTAAAGTTTCATTCATTCTCATTCGAGAGGGAGGGGAAGGGAAGGAGAGAGAGAAACACCTACATAAGAAAGAAACACCGATCAGCTGCCTCCCACACGTCCCCAACAGAGGGTTGAACTCACAACCTGGGCACATGCCCTGACCGGAAATTGAACCAGTGACCCTTCAGTTACTGGACAGTGTTCCAACCAACTGAGCCACACCGAACAGGGCCATACAGATTCTTTAAAAAAGTATTCTTTCGCCCTGGCTGGTGTAGCTCAGTGGATTGAGCGCGGGCAGCGAACCAGGCATCGCAGGTTCGATTCCCAGTCAGGGCACATGCCTGGGTTGCAGGCCATGTCCCCCAGCAACCACACATTGATGTTTCTCTCTCTCCTTCACTTCCCTCTCTATAAATAAATAAATAAAATCTTTAAAAAAAAAGCACTTTCCTTAAAAAAAAAAGTATTCTTTCTTTTGTATATTTCTCTCATATATTATTTTAAAATCTTTACTACTTGCTTCAACTTAACTACACTTAATTCTTGTATAAAATATGTGAGTTAGTACAATATATTATGTATATTTAATTATTTTAAGTGCAATTTTATTTATTTTTCAATTTTTTTTTAGGGGGGGGGGAGAAAGAGAGAGAGAAACATCGATGTGCAGGAGATGTATCAAACAGTTGCCTCTTGCACGCCCCCAACTGGGAACCCTGCCCAAAACCCAGGCATGTGTCCTGAGCCAGAATCAAACCAGTGACGTTTTGGTTTGCTGTGCACCTAAGCCACACCAGCCAGGGCTTAAGTGCAATATTAGCATTATTTTATCATTTCTGTTTGTTCTGGCTCTTGGAAGACTTTAAGAATGAACTATTGCTTTAGATCATGTAAGAATGTGGAATCTGTTAGAAGTGGAAATGACCTAGGAAACTTCATTATGATTATATTTTTGGCCATTTACCTGAAGTCCATTAGTTTGTTTACATATAGATCAGGGTAATTGTTTTCAGGACTCTGCTTAAAGCATCTACTGTGTGCAAGGCGCTGTTAGGCCCCGGGGGAGTAGCGGGCCGCATGTGGACCCTGCCCTCAAGCGGCACACAGTCTGTCTGCTAGCAGACCTAGGGGAGCAGCCAAGGATGCCAGAGCAAGATGAGAGAGTTCTGTGGGCGTCCTAGGAGGGGATTTAGTTAGATGAAGGATTGGAAAAGCATTTCTGAAAGAAGGGCTCTCCCTAATTGAGTTTTTTTATTTTATTTTATTTTTATTTTTTTTTTAGAAAGAGAGACATTGATTTGTTGTTCCACTTATTTATGCATTTCATTGGTTGATTCTTTTATGTGCTCTGACCTGGGATCAAAACCGCAACCTTGATGTGTAAGGAAGACTCTCTAACAAACTGAGCTACCTGCAGGGGCCTAGCTGAGTTCTTAGTGTGAATTAGCCAAGTAGACAGTAGGATGGGGGAATGGAAGAGGCATTCTGGACAGGAGTAGCAAAAAATAAACGCCAGGAAAATATTAAACAGCTTCATGAATGCCGATTCCCAAATGAAGGGCAAACGAAAACCACGTCCCATCCAGAGTCAGTATCACTGGAAGTGAGTCCTGTCCCACATTTCCAACAAACTCTCCAGGTGATTGTTTTCACACTAAACTCGGTGAAGGCTCATAGGCCTGTGTGTGTCTTCCTAATTCACATGCATTCCCCGCGTGCCTACAAACGTACAGAACCAAAAGCGTTCTGAAACACTTCCTTCACAATACGTGCCTTCTCAAGTACTTCATTTACTCCCTCAGGAATTCACAGAAAAAATATCAAGGGTACGTAAATATAGGAATTTCTTAGTTTCATCCCAGAGTGAATGCTGAATAGTCTCCAGGGTGCTTCCCCAGCCACGAGACTTTTCCGTGTCCCACGTTGCCTCCAGCTTTCCTCCCTTCAGGAACTGCGTTTTATTCGCAGATTAGAATTACCAAAATAGGGAGTGAAATGCTGGAATAGGCTTTAAGCCTCTCAATTTTTATAATGGTTCTGAGCAGATAGTTGGAAAAACACACTTTAAACAAAAACACTGAGTCTAACGCACAAAGATACCTAGGTAGATTCTGAAAACGAAAGGACGGATTGAAAGCACGAGTAACCCCCAATCTTCTCCTCCTCCGCTGTAAAGCTCCCTCACCATGTTTGCATAATGCAGGCCCTGCCTTTGAGTTAGTGGCAGAGGAGGCATTACTACATGCTGGCTTTAAGAAGAGGTATCTTCTAAGGAGAATCAAAGCTTTATTTCATGGCTTCATTTTAGCTGAAATTAGAGGACCATCTACTAGATTGAGTAAGTATGCTTTTGAATGCTTCTGTGAGCCTGGCATTGTGCTAGGCCCTGAAGGATTCCTAGGAGAAAAACCAGGTGTATCCCCTGCCGTCAGAGGGCGCAGACAGGCGCACACACAGAGAACTGGCAATAGCGCATGTAAGGCTGAGGCAACCTCTATAAAAAACAAACGTGTAAAGTGTTACGGGGACTCTCATTGGACTACACAATGAAGAAGCAGCAAAGGCTTCACCCAGGATATGACGTTGGGTCTGGACCTGGAAGGATTTTGATGGGCAGAGGAGAGTTTAGGAAAGGGCCTTTTGGTTTCAGGAAATGGCATAAGAGGTACAGGGTTTTCAGAGTTCATTGTTTACCTGGCAAAAGTGACTGGTTTGGGGAAGCTGGAGCACAAAGCATGTGATAGGGAGGCTGTGAGACTGAAGAGGGAAGGTAGGGCCGGTTTGAGAGTGGTCTTGAAGTCCATGCTGAGGCCGTGGGGACTGCAGTCTGTCAAACCTTGGGAGTTAGTGGTTGAAACCAGATAGTAGGGGTTTTCTGCCACCCTGAAGAAGCAAACAGCAGGAAACCTCCTGTAGATTAGATTCCAAACAGACTCTAAAAAGGTGGTAGTCACGATTGGCCTAGGAGAAGCCATTCCCCTGAAGCTTCTTCCTCTGGGATTTCTAGGGACCTGGCTGAAGTGTGGAGAACTCTGAAGGTGGAGCCGACCAGCACAACCTTGATTCTGTCGAGGCTCCTGAGGAAGCTGCAGAAATGCCATGATGTGCCCACCCAGGGGAAGATGGCCTACATGGCTGTTTCCGTAAGCCCTCGAGCTCTGCCCCTCCAGCCTCAGCCCGCCATGCTCCCCGCTGGGACGACTGGCCCAGCACCCCATCTGGAGAGTGTCCCTTTCAGTTCCCCTCCCGGTTGGCTTCTGCCATCCGTTCCTACGTCTACAAGTCTCTACCCAAAGATTGATGTGGAGGGGCGGGGGAGAGGAAGGCATCAGTGTGGTTTAGTATGTTTTAAACATTCCTTCACTCATCCTTGAAAAAAATACATACCATCATATTTAAGAGTAATGCAAACTTGTGAAAAACCTTTTTCACGTAATACAGAAGAATGCAGAAAAGTAAAGGTCCTCCATAAGCAGAGGCCTGCAGACCTTTTCTGTAAAGGACCAGGCAGTAAATGTTTAAATAATGGCTGTATACTGTCTCCCTAAAAATGAACTTTTTTGAAGTGTTTATACAAATGTGAACTTTTGTATTGGTATTTCATATATTTTTCCCTTTACGTAGACTTTATTTTTTAAAGTAGTTTTAGGTTCACAGCAAAACTGAGTAGAAAGCATAGCATCCCAGTATACTCTCCACCCCCTGCACACACAGCCTCCCCACTGTCAATGTGTAGTTTTTTTTAAAGATTTTATTTATTTTTAGAGAGAGAAAGAGAGGGAGAAAGCAAGGGAAAGAAACATCTATGTGCAAGAGATACAGCAGTAGATTGACACACCTCCAAATGGGGACCTGGCTCGCAACCCAGGCATATGCCCAGACTGGGAATTGAACCAGTGACCTTTTGGTTCACTGGCCAACACTCAATCTACTGAGTCACACCAGCCAGGGCTCAACATGTACTACTTTTACTTTACTTTTTTTTTTTTTAATATTTTATTGTTAGAGGGGAAGGGAAGGAGAAAGAGAGGGAGAGAAACATCAATGTGTGGTTGCCTCTTGTGTGCCCCCTACTGGGGACCTGGCCTGAAACCCAGGCATGTGCCCTGACTGGGAATCGAACCTGTGACCCTTTGGTTCCCAGTCCCACGCTCAATCCATTGAGCTACACCAGCCAGGGCTTACTTTACTTTCTTCCCTACCATTTATGGTTCAGCTTTCCCTGGCCTAAGTTATCATCACACTTTTTTTTTAGCTTTCAAAAACATTTTGACATCTGTAGTCTACTATTGCCTCCTCTCCTATTCTGGTTCTTAGGGATTATGCCTTTTTAAAAATCACCATAATGTCATTTTAGTACAATTTTAGGAATTAGGACAGATAAAGCTATTTCACTGTGTTAGTCTATAAAGCTTTTCTGTATGCATACATATAGCACCACAGTACATATATTGTATGATAACCTGTTGTTTTTTATTTAACAATATATGAGTTACTTTCAATATCAATATGCAAGCCTCTTTGTTAGCCTTTTCATGGCTGCATAGTAATTTATTTTTTAATTAACTTTTAAAAAATAGGTAATACATGGCGTAGAACCACTTATTTTATTACCAAGTTTCATATTAGTGAACATTGTGACAATTTTCAAAGTTTCGCTATTATATGAACATAAACTTTGGTATACTGTATATACCCAATTATTTTCTTAGGATAAAGTCCATTGAAGGGGAATTTCTAGGTCAAAGGGTGGGCTCATTAAAGCTTTCGGTGATGTCCCCAGACGTGCCTCTAGAACATTGCCCTTCTACCAGCCCTATGTGAGAGCGCCCGTGTATCCACACTCTCACCACACTGGGCTCCACCAGTCCTTCCACTGTTGCCTGGAGAACAGGCAAAAAAGAACATGTTTTAGTTACCATTTCATTATTGGCGAGGTGGAACATGTGTGTGTTTTTTAATCAACTCTTTATAATTCCTCTTTTGTGACTTGTCTGTGTCCTGTATTCCGGTGCAGCGCAGTCGCAGTGTGCACACACGCCACAGTCCTCTAGAGCTCTCACTGAAATGCAGGTTCTGATGCAGGAGGTCTGGGCCGGGACTCTCCGTTCCCCCTTTCCGACCGGCTCCCCAGCTGATGCCGGTGCTACTGGCGTGTGGCCCACATTCTGAGCAGCAAGCCTTACCATTTTTTCTCACTGATGTGTGAGAGAATGTTATGTATTAAGGTATCACGTTGATGCAATGCTCTTCCAGGTTATTTGTATTCTGACTTTGTGTGTGATAAATTTTGCCTGGCTTTTTATTTCTATGCAGTCAAATATGTCAATAATTTCCTTTATAATTTTCTTCTGGATTCCAGGGCTCCCCCTCACTCTTTGGTAACTTCGAATGACCGCTTTTCTTCTGTTCCTTTCCCCCTCACTTTCACATCCCTGCCCTGAGTACCGCTACTGTTCTGCTTTTGGGATAGTAGAACCAGAAATGTTCTGGCACAAGTAGAAGTAAAGTAACAGGAAGGATTAAGGCTCACATGTCCAGCGCTGTGTGTGCCTTTTCTCCCACAGGCCACAGATGCCCTTTACGAAGTATTTATGGGAAACGAACTCCCAGAAGCTACGTTTGAACTCTTCCCTCAGCTGCTCATGACACTGCTCATCCAGATTCACCACTGCATTGACCTCACCATGTCTGATGTCGCCATCCCAGCTGGCCTGTATGCAGAACAGGAAATGTCTTCCAAGGTCACCCCTTTGTGGTACTACTGCCCGTTGTGATTTTACTGACCTTAACTAACACTTACTAAGCACTGGGCACTGTAGTGGACACAAGGATGGCCAAGCTGTGGTCCCAGCCGTGGGAGAGCTTACAGTCTGCTACTCATGAGATGTCAAGATGAAATGCCCAGGAATTATTCTGGTTCTCATTGGTTGCCCTTGGTTTTATTGGTGCCAAGGTAAATGAGGCTACCTGGGTCCAGTTGCTCTGCAAAATAATGTGTGACATGATGCCAGCCTTTTTTTGAAAAATCAAGTAGAGACAGAAACCAGCAAAACAGCCTTAAACCCACCTCCAAAACCATAGAGATCTACAATTGAACAATTCCTTGTTTCTTTTTTTATTTTAATTGTTGTTCAAGTACAGTTTTCTGCCTTTTACCCCCATCCCAGCCCTCCCCACCTCCCTCCTGTTTCTACTTACCCCCTTGTTGTTGTCCATGTGTCCTTTATACTTGTTCCTGCAAACCCTTCCCCTTTGTTTCTGCTTTACTGCTTAGAGAGGTATTTTTAGTTCCCCATTAGAGCATCAGTAGGTATTTCTCAGTGTTTCTGTGGCACGTGGATTTCTTTCAAAGGAAGTGCTATGATACAGACAATTTAAGAACACCTGACTTAGAGCCAGGAAAACTGAGTTAATTCCCATTCATTTAACTAGCTGTGTACCGCGGGCAGATCCCACTGTTGTTCTGTGCCTCGATGTCCTCATCTGTAAATGCAGTCAGGCTATGTACTCTGCCAGGACCCTTCCAGCTTTCAGGTTCTCTCATGTTATGTCCAAGGTACTAACTAGTTCAATAAGTAGTTTTAAAAAGTAGCAGGGGTAGTTTTATGGGTTATAAATAAATGGTGTCTAAATAAACCTTTAAAAAAAAGCAGTGAGTATCAGTTTAGCATCCCATATCATTTGTTTTCTTATATATTTCTTTCCAAACCCCAGGGAAACAAAATCTGGTTAGGTTTCTTTATGCCTGTGATTTGTGTGAGGGGCCTTTCAATTATTAGAACATTCAAAGTCTTTTGGGAAATCCAGAAAGAAGAGAATTACAGCCTAGCAGCTATCAATGCATGGCCCTCTGCAGTGAGGACGGGGCCGTTGTGTGCTGGTCGAGTCGTAGGGCCTGTTCCACTCACTTGTTCCGCTTTTGTCTGATTCAGCTTTGCCACGCAGGCTGCAAAGACGCTTCTCTTCAGAACGTCGTGCTTGCAGGAATTCAGCCTCATGGAGAAGAATAAAGGGTGGGCCCTCCTGGCGGGGAAAGATTGCCATCTTCAAGGAGTGTCTCTCTTGGCCAAGTAAGGTTTCCGTGACATGCATACCTGCTCTGAAGCAGCATTGTTTTAGGGTATCCCCCCCCCCGCCTTCAGTTATCACAGCATCCAAGGTTGGATGACCTTCTCACCACAAGCCGGGCAAATAGCCATAACGCCATGTTGAGGGCCGCCCTGCCTGGTCTCAGGAAGCTGTGACCCCCTGTGACTTAGGCTGAGTGAGAGACCTCCGGATCAGGAGCCACTAAGGAGACAAAAACTTATTCCCCTGGCATGAATGCTGCCTGTTCTGTGCCTGGCCTTTAAATGCTAGATCAGTTACCAATGACGAGTAACAATTCTCTAGGATAGAGAATGGACCTAAGACAGGGGCTGATCTCATAAAGGCCTCTATGGAATAAAACTCACGAGACTGTGGAAGTAAATGAAGGGGCTGTGGAAAGGAAGGGGTGATCGGCATCTACCCCTGCCTCCTCTTACCCTGAGTCTTTGTACTCAGATGTGAGAAATCCAAGTCTCCTTGCTGCCTCTGTCTCCAGCCCTTCTCAGGACTTAGCAACCAGCCTATGGGGCAGCTCAGACCGGAGACGGCAGACCCCCGGGGTAATCAGGCCTGGGACAAAGAATATGCAAGATCCTGTGAGATCTGTTTGCTGGAGGATGTTATTAACTTGATTTGAAGGCACAGTCAGGAAACCTTTGAAACCTGTAGTCTTTTCATATGATAAAACTCCAATCTCTGCCCGAAATCACAACAGAAACTCTGTTAACATCCTTGTAAGATACGTGTTCCCTTTGATCCCTTCTGCCAGACTGTCAATCCACAAACTGTGTCTACTTTCTCAATAAAAACCCACTGGGACAGAGGAAGGGGCTCTCCCCATTAAGGGGTTAGCCCGGAGCGCTCACCAACTTGGAGAGTGGCGACTCTGTTTCTGTACTTCCACTCAGAAAACTGTTTCTGTGCATGATTATTTCTATAGTGGGTTAAGCATGTTCATAGCTGGCCAAGAGCCAGGCGCTACACGCTTCAAAGTATGTTTAAGCGCGTCCATAGCTGGCCAAGAGAGCCGGGCGCTGCACGCTTCAGTCAGACAGCCAGGTGTTTAAGTGAGGTTTGAAAATCGCTACAACGCCAGGCCAAATTTTCAGAGGTCCTGGCCCTGCTGTACCCTCCTGTGCACCTGAAGCTGGACAAACCCTTCAGTGGGCCCCCAGCCCTGGGAAAAATGTTCATTACTTAGGAATATTTCTAAGAATTGTTCTGTCGGTGTTCTGTTTTGCAGTGCATTGCTGGAAAGAAATCACGTCCTTGCACAGAGGATCTTGTACTTGTTAGTCCCTCTTCTTAACCGAGGGAATGATAAACATAAACTCACATCTGCAGGGTTTTTTGTGGAGGTAAGACTCGTTACTTAGAAGCTGATTCAGGAAGCCTATAAGGCAGCAGCTCCCTAGGCCGTATCCGACTTAGTGGCAGGCTGCAGCCTGTTTCAAACTTGGGATAGAGTTTCATATATAAGCTTAATGAAATTCTTCTTTCCTCATATTTATTATTCAGCATTCCTTATTTACCCACAGTGTAAGCATCCCTCTGTAATACACAGGTGGCAAACACAGGGCCCATGGGCCGAATCTGGCCCTCCACCTTGTTTTATCTTGCCTAGCACCTTGTTTCTTTCCCTTGGCAGCACCAAGCTCCTTGCCCCTAGTTAAGGAGCAGTTACATTTATGCGGTCCTAAAATGACATTCAGCCCTTTGAAGGCAACCTCAAGGCTGATGTGGTCCCCGGTGAGAACGAGTTTGACATCTCTGCTTTAATGTACGTGCTGCATAGTAGAGGTTTTACAGGAATAGTATTTTGGAGTTGGTGGAAAGGCAGCTCCTCTTATGAAAAAGGGCCTAACGTTAACTTCTTCTTCGACTGATTTCTGGGTTCTTGCAGCTTCTCCAGAGTCCAGTGGCTAGGAGACTGCCCAGCATATACTCTGTGGACCGCCTGAAAGACTGGCTACTTCATGGAAATAACCTGTTCAAAAGTCTTGCCCTCAGGGGACTGTGCTATCTTGTCAGACACCAGGAGATGGTAGGAGTTGCCCCCAGACCACTGATTCTTAAGCCACAAATAAAACATACCCTGGAAAGATACACAAGAAACTGGTAACAGCTGAGGAGGAAAATTGGGTGGCTGGGCGCCTGAGTGGGTGGGAGTACATACCTTTGTACTATTTGAAATCTACACTGAGGAAATATGCAAGTACAGACATTTAATGAAATCAGAAAAATAATAAGGTCTAGCCACAGATAGTCATAATGTTGGAAACCTGCAGTTTGTGTAGGTTTCAAATCATTATCATCACAACGTGGGCAACACGCATGCGCCCTTTCATGCTTTGTGCCATGTTGCCTTATCGTCTAAGACAAGAGGCACTGACATTCATGTTGAAAGCTCGTTTTCCATGGGCCTAACTAGACACTAAGGGAGGTCAGAAGAGAAAATTAACCCTTCCATTTTATGACATCAGTTCCATTTCTTTTATTGCAAATACGGGAGTGGGCAAAAGTTGATTTGCAGTTGTGAGTACGTGAAACACGGAGTCAATACAGCTATTGTAATAATCATAACCCACATGTCTTTTTCCCTTTTGCCCACCCCTGTGTACATCTGAAACAACTTCTGGTTGATTGGATATGTGAATATTTGTGGCATGTTCTATTTAATTTTTACATGTATGTTTTAAATGTTAAAACCCTGAGACTGCTCCGCTCTGGAGGTTTCAGAAGAACAGAATCCCAATTGATTCCTCCAAGGAATGTTTTAGCCTCTGTTTGAACTCCTTCCATTGCCAGGGAACTCCCCCGCTGTGACCCAAGCTGCCATTCCACTTTCTCTCATTGGTAGGCAGGCAGTTCCTCATGTCAAGCCCATGTCCATATTGCTGGGCCCTCCCCTGGTCCCAGTTCTGCCCTGTGAGGCAACTCACCACAACCCTGCTCCCTTCGCTGCCTGTCAGCCCTGCCAGTACTGCGAGATGGCAGTCATGCCTTCTTTACTCTGTGTTCGTGACTAGCCTATGTTACCTGGCATTTGATAAGCACTGGGTGCTGAGCCAAGGTATCGTACTTTGGTCCAGATGAAGAGCTGTCAGGCGAGGTGGTGATGTGCTTGCTCCCTTTGGACACACAGAGAGAAGACATTGAGAGCCTGATGCCACACTTCTTAGACCTGTTATGTGAAACCGAGGAGAGGATTGTTTTGTTGGCCATCCAGATACTCCTGCAGCTGGTCAGGACAGTGGATTTCTCTACCCTGAGGGCCATGATGACAACAATGTTCTCCTTATTTGGTGATGTAAGATAATGAGATGAGAGACTTTCCTAGGGGGAGGGTAATTGGCAGAACAGCAAATAGAAGTTGGGATAGTAATAAGCAAACCCTTAATTTATCTGGTACTTTACAGGTTTAGAGAGCACTTTCAAATCACTCTTTGGGCCCTTCCAGGTAACCCATAATGTTGTTAGGGTTGGTGTTACTATTTTTCAAGTTAAAAAAAAAAAAAAACCCTCAGACACGGACACTTGCCAGGGTACTCCCCTCCTTCACAGGATGGGGAAGGAGTTTCTATATGGAAAGAAATGATCTTTCCTTTCAAGTAACATTCAGAACTGGTCAAGGTGGTAGACTGTATATACGATATATACGTTCCCATCCCAAATCACAAAGATATTTCAAAAAGAAATACATGAAGCACAATGAACCACATGTACGATGCGCTACATGTAACAAGTAGTACAAAGCATCAGGTCTTGCTCTGTCCATGTACATTTGGTTTCTTGCCCTCAGCTACCTCCAGCTAAACAGTCTCATGGCGGGGCTGGCATTTCAACCAACCCACAGCTCTTCCGAGTTAGCACAAGACTTTTCAGTGAGTTGCTTCCCTTTGGCTCTCTGCTTAATAGACGAGACCCGACGTTCATTGTCTCTCCATGACCCTCTTTGGAGCTTCCATGAAGTCCGTGAAACGCACAGATAAGAAGGGTGCAGAGAATCAAGTCCTGGACAGCTTGGTCCCACTGCTTCTGTATTCTCAGGATGACAATGATGCCGCAGCACAGGTAATGCCTACTGCCAACTTCTCTCTGGATTTACTTCAAACCCAGAGCCAGATCTGCAAGTAAGAGTTCATATCTTTGAAGGTAGGGACTTTGTGGTAGCACCTTTATTTCCCGTTTCCTCTGGTGTAGGCTACCTTTTAATTATCTTGACTAGGCGAATTATGCAAAAAATATTACTATTTCTCTGTGTGAATTATGGCCCTGTGTGAGTAAGAAAAGATGTGTTGTACTTTTCATAGAGCAACCGCAACATTCAGCCTAGTTCAGAGCCCTAGTTCAGAACAGTGTTCAATTCATCAGTCTCTTTTTATTGATGGCAATGATACTATTCTTTTTGTTCTTTCGTTCAAGAACTGCTGTTCAGCCTTGAGACAAAAAGACTTGTTGAGGCTAAGTGAGCAATAGTAGCTGCTCTGAAGTGTGGAGGGCCTTTACCTCTCCTTAATCTTCTCGGAGGTTCTGCCGTGAGAGTTGTGAGTGGGATGTCAGCACTGTCAGGACTTACCGTCCCGCATCTCCCGGGTCCATTCCAAGGTGCTAACTCGGCCAATCAGAGGAGCAGGTTTAGACTTCAAGGGTTCTGGGAAAATGCTGGCGCTCTCACCGACCTGTGCTCCTTACAGAATTGAGAGCAGGCGCAGAAACAGGATTTAAGATTAAAGTAGACCTTGGCATCTTGTGTGTGTGTGTGTGTGTGTGTGTGTGTGTGTGTGTGTGTGTTTGAAGACCTTGGCATCTTGTTAAGGAGGAAGTTTTATGAGTTTGCAGCCATATGTGTGAAATATTTCAGACCGCAATAAAGTATAAAGCGGGGCTTCCCAACCAAGGGATGGGAAAGTGCCGTGTAGGCATCACAGAGATATGGAGGTGCTGGTACTCACCTACCCCCGCCCCACCCGACCTCCGGCAATAGGGAAGGTCCGGAGCAGTGGACCCTCTGGGCTTATTTTTCTTCAACCCCTGAACAACCTCTAGTCACCTCTTCAGGGCTCCTCAGTGGGTTGGCCTAACAGAGAGGAGGATCTAACAGTAAGCAGGTTAGGGACCACTGATACAGAAAACAGAATGAGCATCCATATATCTCCCACCCATGCTAAAAAAATTAATCAAGCACTTATTTCCAACTGAGTTCCCCTAAGAACTAGCATCTTGGATTTTTATCATTTCTGTGATAATATTTTTCATGTTTTAAAACCTTATATATAAAAAGTTTTTATATGGTGCCCTGGCTGGTATAGCTCAGTGGATTGAGCGCGGGCTGCAAACCAGGCATCGCAGGTTCAATTCCCAGTCAGGGCACATGCCTAGGTTGCAGGCCATGTCCCCCAGCAACTGCACATTCATGTTTTTCTCTCTCTCTCTCCCTCACTTCCCTCTCTAAAAATAAATAAATAAAATCTTTAAAAAAATTTTTTATATGGTGTACCATTTATATATCTTTCAGCAGCCTTTTTTTAAACATCGTTCTCATAAGATTTATCTGTTATGTAGCTGTACTTCAGTTATTTTCACTGCTTTACAACTTGCCCCATTTTCCTATTCCTAGACATTTGGATTTTCAATTTTTTATTATTACATTGCTGCAAATGAGCATTCTTGTACATATTTCTTTGTGTACATGTGTGGGAGTTTCTTGAGGGCATAAACCCAAGAAGTGCAATATCTGGGTATCTTTAACTTTACTGGATATTTACAAATTGCTGAAAGTAGCTGGACTAATTTGTATTCCCGTCAGTCCCCAGTGGAGTTTCAGTGGCCCATGTGTCTAGTGGACCTGGGACCAATACTTGCTTGGAGTCACCAGAGGTGTCCGATGGTGCATGGGAGGCATTCTGAGAGCAGTGCACAGAAAAGAGGCCCACGTGCTAAATTTTACTCGAGTATCTGGATCAGGAAAGGATTGATACCCTCCAGAGTTCCTTCCAAGCCAGAGAGCCCACATGGACTATGAGAAGCTGCACTTTCCTGTGTAGAGGGACCGAACAAGGACACAGGAGCAGCAAGTGGGCATAGGAGCCGTATCTCTAGAGCATCGGGTAGTGGGAACTCCTGCCCAGATCTGTAGTCTAGAGGTTACCCCTGGGAGCTCTCACTTGGCTCTAGACCAGTGGTTTCTGCACGCCCCGAGAACCCCACAGGTTTTATGGATCCCCTTTAGGGACTGTGGGGAAGTTGAGGGAGAGCAGGACTCAGGTTCCTTTCTACCCCTCTCCTCACTTCAACCAAGATGAGTCTGCCCTTATCAGCTTTCCATGTTGGACTCCAGTGTTGGTTTTATTTAGAGAAAGATGACCTCAGCTTAAAAATGTTCAAAAATGCTGATTTCTGATCATTCTTTTCACAGGAGAGCAGGCGAGTCCTAACTATATGCGCCCAGTTCCTGAAGTGGAAGCTGCCCCAGGAAGTGTACTGCAAAGACCCCTGGTACACCAGCCCTAGTGAGGCTGAGACAATCTGCAAATTCTTTGTATGTGAGAAATAATGATTTCGTTAACTCTTTAATGTGCTGACTTTTTTCAGATGTAGTTTTTCATGAGAAGTTGTTATCTGTGAACTCTTTTGCACTGTGAATCTCTAGTTTCCTCCCCACTGAGTCACAGATATGCTTCCTATTACCACTTTTCCTCACGGAAAAGACTGGTGAATTCTTAGAACCCTCCCCCCCATTCTGGGTCAGGCTGCAGGTTCAAATTGGTAGTACCTACTCAAATAACTACTTGTGGAATGAACTGAAATGGAGTCATGTATTGCTTTCATGAGGATCCCTAATCCTTTCCATGGATATAGAGAACTGTTTTACCCTCTGTCAGGGCATGTTCAGGGAGCCCCAAGCAAGGGCTGCCATGCTGCATGATGACAGTGTGCCACCGGCTCTGCCAGACCCTGTCGGCGTCCTTTCTCCTCACAAACTGGACAAAGGATACTGTGGGCCAGTCTTAGGGGTAAGCTTGAGCCAGAACAACCTCAGGAAACCCATCCACTTTTTTTTCTAGACAACTGATTCTAGAACTACTGGGATCTAATGAAGGCCCTAGGACAGACTACTATTCCCAGGGACCTTCCATATGTGTCGCCTCTTTGGGTCCCAGTATGGGCCCCTCTGACCAGGCCTACAGGGCTCAGAAGCCCACAATACCCTTGTTTCAGGCTTTCCACTGGGGATTATCTCAGTGACGTGCAGCCAAACTTACAACGGATGCACTGGTAACAGTATGCACAGCAGGAAATTCAGTGTTCTGAGCAGATAAGACCGCAGATTATCCATGTTAAATCCTAAGTCCTATGAAAACAAATTGCTGTTCTACTGCCCCTGTCCCTGAAGAACCTACTCTTGGAAGAGATCCACTGAGAGGCGGACTCACTCAGGCAGGAAGCCTGACACATCCAGTGCGCAACAGACCGTGGAGAACCTAGGAACATGCCAAGGATTAAAACTTCCTAAGGGCATCCTGCAAGCTAGTAAGGGAGATAAAACCTCTGTGGAATGATAAATAGAAACTCAAGGTGGAAAATACTACGTGCCAAGAGAGGAGTGCCTGCAAAATGCTAAGAGCGGAGTTAGATCAGGAAGGCAGGAGCTGTCAGGGCAAAGCTCACAGGGAGCTCGAGGTGGAGCTTAGAGAAAAGGCAACTTAGATACAAAGAAATGACGGATTGAGAGGCGTTACAGGCGCAACGTGCAGCAGGAGTGGCTGTGAGCAAGGTGCATTCAGAGGGTTTAACTTTGTCTAGGGGATTGTTGCGGCATCACGTTCATTGAGCAACTATAGTTATTTCAAGCATTGTGCTATGTATGTATATCCAACCTAGTCCTTGACTCTGGGAACTACAGTGAGGCTGATAAAAATAGTGCTGCTACTTCACTCCTTTATACTCTTACTTTTTTCCCCACTCAGGGAAAAAAATGCAAGGGGAAAGTTGACATCCTCGCCCAAACACTGATGTTCTCCAAGGATGCAAAAGTTCCTATCAGAAGAGCGGCAGTCTTGTTTACAGGTACAAAGAAAATCCTTCCATTTCTACAGTCAATTCTATCCTGAACTTTCCCAAAGGGTGTTGTTGAATGTATCATTCTTTATGAAGATGACCTTGAAAATACTTCTTTGGAGAGAGGGGCTATGTTTTCTATAGGTAATTATCAATAGCTGTAAACCCAGTTTTTGCAGTCTAATGATCAAAGGCCAGTTCTGCCTGCTGCTTAGAGCCAAAACCAGGCCGCAGACTCACTGACTTTATTCTGCACGTAGGGCTCCTGTCCAAGTACCTGGATCGCAGCGAGCTCCAGATGAAGGGCACTAAGTGGATAGAGGATGGTAAGTGGTAACACACGTGGGTTTGGGTGCCCCATATTTTAGGGGGAATCTGAGGCAGGGACTGTGGGCAGGCACCGTGGCAGAGCTGAGATGCTGAGAATCAGAAAGCCTGACTTTTGCAGTAAGTGGAAGCCCTTGGGGACTTCAGCTGAATGACAGTCTCATCCCAGCCTAATTCCCTCCTTAGGAAAGGACATGACCCTGTTTGTCTGGAAACCAGCTTTGATGCGTTGTCTCAGGGACAGTTCCGGGACTTTGTCTGTTAGGGAATAAGACATTTCCTAGAAACGCTGTCTTGGTAAATTATGGTGACACACACAAGTGCCACACTGATGACTGCGACACTATTGTCTATAAGTGGTTGACCTGTAAGGGGTAGGACTTTACAATAAAGATGTTTTACAGTCATAGAAGGCAACTATCACACAAATGGTTTTCTGAGCTGTCAGTGAGTGGAAATTTTTTATAACTATACAGCTTTGAGGATTTAAAACTCAAAGAATTATTTATTGCCACTTAGGAAGTAGTCCTACAATTTAAAAATGCCATGAAATGCAAAGTCTTACAACCCAAAAACAGGTACTTTGAGGACCAAATTAAAATCCTGAGTAATTCACTGCTAGTAAAATAAAACTATATTGTTGGTAAAATAGCCAGAAGCTAAAGCCTGTTTAGGAAAGGTCATGGCACTTTTCTCTAAGGTCCCCTCCTTCCCCACAGATGTCAGAAGCAAAAACATAGGAAGGTCATGTAGACTATTTTATTCTATGAGGTAGGGTTCTGCATGGTTGATTCTGTTTAATTAAAAGCAAACTATTTTCACCAATGTCATCCCAATAAATTCAATTAAAAGGCAAAATAAACAAATAGCCAATTATTTTCTAATCTAAAACACTGGAGAATCAAAATATCTATAGAATCCTTTTCTATATAGAAAATCTCAAATATGTATATAAATTATATGCATATTTTAGGATGATCGTAGAAAATTACCATTTTGTAGGGCAAAGCAGTCAAATGTCAGCAATCTTTTGTGGTTCAACCTAAGGAAATAATCCTACTCTATTCTCTCCCCTACAGGGGCTAAGCTGTTTTAGAAATAAGGTAGAACACCCTGGCACTCCTTTTTTTATTTTTTTTATTTTTATTTATTGATTTTAGAGAGAGAAGGAGGGGAGAGGAACATCGATTTGTGGTTCCACTTATTCAGGCACTCACTGGTTGCCTCCTATATGTGCCCCGAACTGAGCTCGACCCACAGCCTTGGATTGTCAGGATAATGCTCTAACCAACTGAGCTACCCAGTCAGGGACTGGGACTCTTGTTTGAACAAATTTATGTTATTTACCACAGAAAATTTTAAGCAAATTTAAACAAAAATAACAATATTTAAAATTCAATTTAAATTAATTTCATAACAAAATAAGTTTGAATCCCTTTGGATTCCAAAATTGATGCCCACTCCCTCATGTATTCTGTGGAACATGTAGACAGATTTTAGTGTAGGAACCAAAAGAAACTAAAATTTTAGTCATGTTACTCCATCTTGGAAATAAACACGATAAATTTAAAGGCTAAAATGCTACTTAAAAAATAAAAAGCTCCTAACTGTGAAGAGTCCCTAGTGCTGGATGGTGTGGCTCAGCGGACTGAGCACCAGCCTGCTAACAAGGGTCGCTCATTCGATTCCCGATCAGGGCGCATGCCTGGGTTGTGGGTGTGTTCTGGTCGGGGGCACGCAAGAGGCAACAGCACATGGATGTTTCTCTCCTTCTCTTTCTCCCTCCCCCTCTCTCTAAGAAATAAAGAAAATCTTTTTTAAAAAAGCGTTCCTAAACATTGTTGAAGCCTTAGAGAATTAGAAACTAAGAAGAGAGACTTTCCTAATATGATACAAATATAGATCCATAAAGTCAAGGAATGATAGATTTGTCTATTTAAAAATTAAACAACCTACTTTGAAACAAAAAGTAACAGACTAGACTGAAAAATAAACAATAATGAAGGGAATATATTTGCTGTGTGATAAATGGTTAATATCCTTAAAACAAATCAGTACTTTCTTCAAAGAAAAGGGGCAAACAATATGAATAAGCAATTCATAAAAGACAAATGGCCAACAAATATATAAAAAATATTCAATATTACTAGTAATCAAAAGTTTGCAAAAGGCCCTGGCTGGCGTAGCTCAGTGGACTGAGCGTGGGCTGCGAACCAGGCATCGCAGGTTCGATTCCCAGTCAGGGCACATGCCTGGGTTGCAGGCCATGTCCCCCAGCAACCGCACATTGATGTTTCTCTCTCTCTCTCTCTCTCTCCCTCTCCCTTCCCTCTCTAAAAATAAATAAATAAAATCTTTAGGAAAAAAAAAAAGTTTGCAAAAGAAAATTATGAGATACCAGTATGTGTTTTTCTGTCAAAATGGCAAAGATTATTAATTAATACTCAACATTGGTGTCTCAGGACAAAACTGACATCATCATACAATGTGCTTGTATGAGCATGAGTCGATGTAACTTTTTTATAGGGAATTTGGTAATATGTATCAAAACTCTTTAAGTAAACATATACTTTGACTTATAAATACCACTTCTAGGAATTCAACTTATGAAAATGAGCAGATATATTTACAGGAATGTTCATTTCAGTGTTATTTAAATTGCAAAAATAGAGACCTGGCCAGGTAGCTCAGTTAGAGTATCATCCAGTACACCAAGGTTGCGGGTTGGATCCCTGGTCAGGACACATACAGGAATTAACCAATGAATGCATACATAAGTGGAACAGCAAAATCAGTGTTTCTCTCTTCCTTTCTCTCTCAAAATAAAATCAGTAAATTGCAAAAATGGGAAACATCCAAGATTAGAAACAAGGAAATTATATCATATAGTGTAGAATCAAATGTAGTTGTGAAAACCATTGTAGGAAAAAAAGAAGGGAATAATGATTTAAGAGTAACCTCTAGGACCAACACAGGAACTTAGAAATTAACAATATTAGTCAAAACTTAACAGGTCCAGAAGATCTGACTTTATTACTATAGAGTGAAATATTTGGCAACTTAAGAAATGAGTGAGTTCTATAAGGTCAAAATTGGAATGGATCTACCAACTTGCAGGTAGAGGCTTGTAAAACGTTAGTCATGCTGTGGACATGCTGACTGTTTGGTGCCTGGACCAGTGATCATTGCCATCCGTCTTCACCTCCTACCTGGGTTTTCTTGCCATTTAGAGCTGAGACATCTGCTGCATGACCCTGAGCCCTCTTTGCACATCATCACCTCCCAGGCCTTGTTCCAGATCCAGAAGGCGGGGGCTGAACCAGACCCTGAGCAGACACTTGGCGGATTGAGGAAGCTCTTGGGTTGTCTTTCTACCTAGAAATGCAAGGCAAGCAGCATCAGGTAAAAACTTACCCTTTCAGAAAACACAGAAGGAACTAGGGCTCCTTTTTTTTTTTTTCAGACTTAAAGCCATGCCAACATGAAGCTACCTCCAACCATTTATTTATCTCTTTGCTGTCAAATCTTTAAGGAATTAGAATATGTAAGGAAGAACAACAGCTCTTGGTTTAAGTTAGCAGGTACAGTGAAAATGTGCTGAGTGTTTGAGGCATGCCAGAGCACCCACAAAGTTCCAGTTTGGTAAACATTTGTAGGACAGCTTCAAAAGAGATTCTAAGTAAATGTTAATGTTGCAAGGTTTTTATTGTTGGCTGTTTTGTAAAAGCCCAGCCTACTTGTCAATAGTCTAAGAATAAAGTAACGACCAGTTCTTTTTTTTTTAAGATTTTATTTATTTATTTTTAGAGAAGGAAGGGGGGGGGAGAGAGAGAGAGAGAGAGAGAAACATCAATGTACAGTTGCTGGGGGACATGGCCTGCAACCTAGGCCTGTGCCCTGACTGGGAATCGAACCTGCGATGCCTGGTTCCCAGCCCATGCTCAATCCACTGAGCTACACCAGCCAGGGCTTAATGATCTATTTTAATAAAATTTCTTATGGCTTTTCTTCTTCCTTTTCCTTTCCTTTAAAAACCCTCAAGCAAGGGAAAAAAAAAAACCTTCCAAAGTGGTGTAATGCTAAATTTATCCCAATATACATGAGGTTTCTGCTCCTTACTTCCCCTTTTTCATTTTTCTGATTACTTCTCCTAAAACTGCTGTCAGATCCTGTTATTTGTGAGGTACCCACTCTCTGCTTTAACCATAGATGGAAAACATTTTCTTACAAGCAGAATTATCTGCGAAAGAGATCAATCTGTACTTACCAATATTTTAATAAGCTGCATGTAGAAATGGTCACTATAGGTCTAGTTCTCCAGCTCTTGTTTGGCTGAAGAATGTAAGCAGAAAGCAGAGCTGAACGGTCTAGAGCAGTGGAGAAGCCTCGTGGTGTGGGAGAAGACAAAGGAAATGAGGCAGCTAGGCTATAAGGGATAGACACATCCAGTGGTGTGCTGCATTATGTTTTTGTTGTAAAGTGAGCAATATGAATCCTTACCGCCCTGTCCTCCCACCTTTCACCCCCATCCCTCTGCCAAGACATTGTTAGGACACATTTCTACATGATTCATGATGAGTTAGATGTTTTGAGGGATGTGACAGTGTGCCAACTTGGCTTCAAGAAGATCCCTGCCAAAGAAAGGTCTTCATGTTTGCAACTGGCAATCAGGAGTTCGAGCTAAAATGCAGGTCCCAGCAGCCTGATGAACTAAATCTTCACCCTCAAGCAGAACCACCATGAGAGTGACCACTGGATGCCAAGCCAGATGCAGCAACCCTGTTGACTTTCATGTATCCCATGCTGCTTCCTCCTTGGTCTCGTCGCGTGCTCCCAACCAACTCCACTCCACGCAACTCCACTGTCCACTGCGTGGAATATCCAGTAAAAGTGACTAAGACTTGTTGAATATTGACAATAAGCCAGACTCTAAATATATTGTATGATTAGCTCTTTTAGCCCTCATGAATACTTCATGTATTATCTCCTTTTTGCAGCCGGGGAAGCCGAGGGACAGAACATGAAAGGGCCTTGCCCCAGGTCAGACAACTAGAAATGCTCAAGTCCAGCGGCCTGGCCCCAAAGGCCACGTCCTGGGCTGGTCTGCTCCGCTCCTCTCCAGTCTGCCCCTTCCCACCAGTGTGAAGACATGTAGATTCAGTCCATAGTTTACCGTCATTGCTGGACTCATGCCGCAAACTCATATACTCAAATAATGTTACCATTATCATTATCTCTGAGTATCAGAGAACCTCAGATAAGAAATTCAAAGTTTAACGCTTCTTACCTAAAACTTGGTGTACCTTGCTTATTTTTTGATAGGATAGAATGCACACCCCACGCTGAAGGGAGTAGAGTAGAGCAAAAAGTGGTGATTATTCTCGAGGACTCTTTTTTGAGTCCTTGGTTTGGTCTCATGAACTAGCTGCGTCTCACAGCAGGAAAACAGACCTCTAGGTCTAGGGTACAGTTCAAATCTCCAGCGATATGGTCGAATGATATCCAGTGATATAATCTCCAGGAAGAGGTCGAATGAATCCTTTCTCTCTACTCATATTTACGCTGGAGTCCCTTTCCCTCCAGGCGTATTTTTATTTTCTCAGTAATACCACCAACAGTAAGTAGCAAGCACAGCAGTGCTTATTCTATTTTATTTATGTTTTATTGTGTTAAAATTCACAGAGAGAAGCATCCATTAGGAGACAGAGGACTGCTCTTTACTGAAATACCTCAGCAGTTGGAAAAGAGCTGAATTACTTAATAGCGATTACATTACCAAGTCTGTTTATTTAAAATATCTCCATTATATTTATACAAGGCTCTCCTCAGAGCTAGATTTATGTTTTTATGGAATTTTTTAAATATATAAAACAAAAATTTCTGGACATTTAATTTTGTTATATGTTGAAATAAATGTTTAATATAACTGAATATTATTTTGGTTTTATTTTTATTATGTAATATTAAAATGTATTATTCATTATCTATTACTGGCCCAGCTGTCTTTATTATGTTATTTTATTTATTTATTTATTTATTTATTTATTTATTTATTTATTTATTTATTTTAATCCTTACCCAAGGATGTTTATTGGTTTTAGAGAGAAAGGAAGGGAGAGAAACATCAGTGTGAGAGAAACATGAATAGGTTACCTCCTATATGAGCCCCAACTGGGGATCGAACCTGCAACCTAGATATGTGCCCTGACCTGAGAGCAAACCTGCAAGCTTTTGGAGTATGGGATGACACTCCAACCAACTGAGCCACCTGGCCAGAACTATTTTATTTTATTATTATTTTTTTAATCCTCACACAAGGATGCGTCTTTGTTTTGCTTTGTTTATTTTAGAGAGAGCAAGGAAGGTGGGGGAGAGAAAGAGAGAGAAATATCAATGTGAGAGAGAAACATTGATTGGCTGCCTCTTGTACATGCCTCAACCAGGGATCAAACCCGCAACTTAGGTATGTGCCCTGATGGTGGATCAAACATGCAACCTGTTGGTGCACAGGACGATGTTCCAACCAACTGAGCCACCCGGCCAGGGCTGTCTTTATTATTTTAGATTTTTACTTTTTAAAATTTGAATATTGCTTATTGCTTTTCTTCCTTTTACCAAGGTACCTATTTTATAAGAAATTGTTTTTTCTCTCTTATTGAAAGGTTAAACTATCATGTAAGTAAAAGATGGGACTGAGCAAAGGAAGAATCTCCCAGACATCAGCCCTGACAAATAAAATAGCACTAGGCACAATTATAAAGTGGGTTAAATCTCTCCATCTCTTCCAGCTCCCCCTCCTTCCTTCTTCCAGGTTCTAGACTCCGTGCTCCTTTTTTTTAATCTCTCCCTCTTAAGAAAGGATTTAAATGATGAACTCTGTTAGTATAAGTGACTGATAATGCAAAACTTAATGAGGTGAATTCTTCTAGAGATTTTTGCTTTTTAATCAAGTACAGTTCTTAAGCAAAAGATATCAACCTCTCTAATTGAGATATTTTAGGCACTACTGAGCAGGATGGAGAAAAGAAGTATTTGGATATGGAGTTGGGGGTGATAATGTTACCAGTGGAAATGGGGCCCTTGCAGTGTTGTAAAAAAAGCTATTTCCGGGAACCCACATGGGAGGATGTGGTTTAGTGGTAAGCTTTATCTTATTTATTTATTTTTAAGATTTTATTTATTTATTTTTAGAGAAGGAAGGGAGGGAGAAAGAGAGAGAGAGAGAAACATCAATGTGCGGTTGCTGGGGGCCATGGCCTGCAACCTAGGCATGTGCCCTGGCTGGGAATTGAACCTGCGATGCTTTGGTTCGCAGCCTGCACTCAATCCACTGAGCTACGCCAGCCAGGAACTTTATTTCAGAAGTGAAATCCAAGGACTACCCCCAGGTTCACAGTGTCTCACTTCCATCTGTCCTGCTGTGACAGAAGTCCAGCTTTGTCTTCATCAAGCCCAGAAGAAAGGCCAGTGTCCATAAATCTATGCCATTGGTTCAGTCCAGTGTTTCTGGCTGCACTCCAGCTAGTGCTGTGCCCAGGCCCATGCTCGGAGCTCAGGCCCCCGGTGGCTGCTAGGCCCACGTAGCTGCTATAGAGAGAATGGGTAACCTATGTGTTACAGAGACAGAGAAAGAGAGAGAGAAGGGGAAAGGGAGGAGAAAGAGTGAAAGAAAGAGAGAGACAGAAACATCCCTTATTATGTTGATTATATTATCTTGGGCTTGGGAAGGACTAGGAACTTTTTCAAGCTAACCATTCAGTTTCCCAATCCTTTGCAGGTTTGCATTGGATCCTCCTCCTAACCAATGCATTTCTTAGATTTCCTGGGGTTCTGTGTCCCTTATCCAATCCAGTTCTTTGCCCAGGATAGACAGGCCTTTTTGGTCTCCATCTTGGCTCCTGCTGCACATGCCTCACAGTAGAAGCACTTCCACTTGTGCCATCTTGGCTCCAACTGGGCTTGTGTCTAGCAGAGGAATTTCTCCTGCCACTTTATCTTTCCCTCGGTAACACTGGCTAATGACCAGCAAGGATCCTGCCTTCCTTCCTGCTCGCTTCAGGGATTAGATCCAATGCAGCGGTTCCCCGGGGAGCCTATGACTGTTGCAACTTCCCAGTGAAGCAGGGTCAGTGCTGGATCAGCTCCCTAGTTTATTATGCTTAATAATGTCTGATTCCCTTTGCTCCCTTCCTTTATTAATATCTAGCTACCTATGCTAACAATTGTGGGAAATAGAGCTTTTCCTGTCATCCTTAAAGTCATATCATATAAATCAGTTCTTTCCCTACTTCTGCCCAAACCCTCCTCAGAACTCAGCAGAGGAAAAGGATTAGAAAAGATAATTAACAACTGCCTTATGTTATGCAAAATACAAAGGGAAGTGACGTATTCTCTCCTTCCTGAAAAATGGAGATAACTTGCCCACCACATTAAGATGACTTCTCTTACTTAAACACCAACTGCCAATTACTGAGTGATTCAGTTATGTCTGCTATACTTTCTTTTATTTTATAGAGTTTATCATCCAGTGTCCAAGGAAGATGGCACTGGTTTTAAGTAGTTCCTATGGATACTGATAAATAATCCATATATCAGGACCCACAAAATGAAGGTCATCTCAGTGGCCCATTCCACATCACAAATCTCAACCTAAGTCAACCCGAACTTACAGAAACACCTGCCAAGGAGTCGTAACATATACCAACCACAACCCTCCAACTCATCTTTAGTTAGCTTTCTTTACCCTAGAGAAAGAGGACCTGCTAGCCTTACATGCAAATCCCTGACCTAGCCAGGAACTGTCCCAGGTAATTAGAAACATCAAGAAATAAAAGAGAAGAAAAAAATCCCACCCTCCCCCCAAAGAAGAGAGAGATTAAAAAATTTTAGAAAAGCAAAACAAAAAATATGAATAGAAAATACTACCAAAAAAATAAAACAAAATAAAATCCTTGCCTTGGTGGGTTTTATATTCTAGCAGGGGGAAAGAAATAATGTATATTAATATATAACTAAACATAAAATCACATAGTGTGTTAGAAGCTGGAATATGCTCTGGAAAAAAGGGTATGAGCCCTGGCTGGCGTAGCTCAGTGGATTGAGCGCGGGTTGCGAACCAGGCATCGAAGGTTCGATTCCCAGTCAGGGCACATGCCTAGGTTGCAGTCCATGTCCCCCAGCAACCGCACATTGATGTTTCTCTCTCTCTCTCTCCCTCTCCCTTCCCTCTCTAAAAATAAATAAATAAAATCTTTTAAAAAGAAAAAAGGGTATGAGAAATCAGGAGTGTGGTGACTGTAGGGAAGAGGGTGCAATTTTAAATAGGATGGTTAATAGTAGGCTTCATTGAGAAAGTGATCTGCGTGTGAACAAAGGCCTGAAGGAAGTGAGGAAATTAGCTATGCAGATCTAGGTAAACAACATTCTCTGCAGAGGAAATAGCCATTTCAAAAATCCTAAGGAGCCAGGGTTGCCTAGGGTATTCGAGGAACCACAAGGTCAGTTTGACAAGGATGTGGGGAGAAAGGAGAGAATAGCAAATGAACGCAAAAGGAAGTGAAGTTATGTAAGGGACCACATCCTGATCCTCAGTAACTTGTAGGCCGTGACAAAGTTTGACTTAACACTGAAAGAAATGAGTTACTGAAACATTTTTAAACTTCTGGATTTCTACCTGTTGTGTATGTTTAAAGAAATGGTTTTCCAGTGGTTTAAATTAGAATTACTTCTTATTAGAAAGGTTGGGCATCTTTTCATGTCTAAATGCCAACTATATTTCCTTTCCTAAGACTCTATTGAATCTTTAC
This sequence comes from Tonatia bakeri, assembly GCA_004024845.1. Taxonomy (NCBI): domain Eukaryota; kingdom Metazoa; phylum Chordata; class Mammalia; order Chiroptera; family Phyllostomidae; genus Tonatia; species Tonatia bakeri. The sequence goes on from PVIA01005494.1 coordinate 26,361, forward strand.
CCCATTGTGAATATCTGTTAGGGTTTTTTGTTGATTCCTGGGAGCTTTTTACATATTGAGGAAATTAGCCTTTGGTCTGTTACTTTAGTTACACATTCGGTTAACATCTGAAATTATCTAACCACCTAGTTTTTGCTTTTTTCTATTGTATTTCAAACCTTAGGACCTTAGCAATAACACTGAGATTATATATGAAAATTAATTCATGATTCCCCACCCCCGTGTCTTATTTTTTTTAATCAAATATTTAGAGAAAAGTAGTTTCTGAAATGGCAAAATACTTAGAAGTTCTTAAGTTCGATTTTTAATAAACAGGTTTAACAATAAAAAACAGGTAGTAAAAAAGTATCAAGTATCATAGCATACATATGTAATGGTCTTTATATTATAATATCCATTTTATAAATTTTTGGTGTAAGTACAAATTTCAAAAGATACAAAAAGCTATATAGCAAAAGGTACCTTTCCTTATTTCTATCTCACCATGATTGAATTCCTCTTCCCTTATAAGCATTCCCAGTGTCTTATTTCCAGAGATGTTTTACACAGATGCACGTGTATATATAATCTTCAGCCTGTTTGCTCTAAGTGGACCCATTTCTAATCTCAGCTATTCAATTTAAATTCATGCACTTAATTTCAGAAAATTATTCTTTTTAACTTTACCCATCCTTATGAGTCGTGCCCAAGAGTACTCTTGTGTATATTGGAGTGTTTAGTTAGACTTAAAAAGGTAGCCCAAGTGCTTTTCAAAATACTCTGGAGACATTTGACTTGTATAATTCACATATTCTGCCATACTTACATATTAGCTTTACATTGCAATTACCTGATAAATAATTGTTATTAAAATAATCATATAGTTTATGGCCATACCACTCTAAACATGCCCTATCTCATCTGATCTTGGAAGCTAAGCAGAGTTAGGCCTGGTTAGTACTTGGATGGGAGACTTCCATGGGAATCCTGGGTGCTACAGGCTTAAAAAAAATAGTAATAATAATAATCATATAAAGCATATCTCTCCAATGGACCCAAAAATACTGTTTAAAGCCATTCTTATGTATTCAGTTTGGAAGCTTGAGAATACTTTTAAGCAAAACTAAGTAAATAAATGTGCACCCTGGGGAAAAAAATTAATTCATATATTTAAGAATCAGTTATATTGACTGAGATGACGTGCTCCCAGATGTGGAAATAAAGTAGATTAGAGTTGATTAGGAAACAGCCAATTGCTTCTGATGCAGCACAAAAACAGTAGGAGAAATAATAAGTTATTTTTATTTGTATAGAACTTTCACATTATTTTTTTTCCTTCCATTAATTGTTAAATTTAGATGTTATTGTTACCACCATTTTACAAGTTAGGAAACAGACTGAGTTGCCAGAGAGCACAAAATCAGTAAGTAGCAATGCTAAGACTTAGATTCAAGTCTCCTTTTTTTCTAAAAAAAGATTTACTTTATTTAGTTTTAGAGAGAGAAGAAGAGGAAGGGAAAAGGAAAGGGAGAGAAACATCTCTCACATGCCCCCAATTGGGGACCCGGCCACAATCCAGGTATGGGTCCTGACTGGGAATCAAACCAGCAACCTTTTGGATTGCAGGGTCATACTCAGTCCACTGAGCCACACCAGCCAGGGCTCAGGCCTCTTGATTCCAATCCTCTCTGCACTTTCTTCAGTAGTCCCACAGGCAACAGACTGAGCTGTTTCAAAGAAGAGAAAGAAAATATCAGTTTCTCTAAACTGAATGAGAAAAGTGAAACGAGTGGAAAAATGACTAATATCTGGGATGGTTTTTATCTAATAACATTGTTTTGCAGCTTCCCTGGGATTACAGGGGAGTAGGATTAAGCCAGGTTAATATATTGATTCAGGAAAACCGATCCTAAATTTTGGTTCTAGGTAGAATGAAGTCTGTGCCAAGACAGTCTATTAGAGGGGAAAAGAAAATGCTGTTTGCTATTCTGAAAAATCTCATGACGAAAGAGTGTCCTAGGCATAGATTTTGATGGATAAAGGCCTTAGAATTAATAGTTCAAGGTAAATTGCTGTTTTCAGTTCTTTATCCAAAGTCTAAAGGAGATACAGAAATCATTCAATTGTCCTCATGAGTAGGGCTGACGCTACTTTCCCTGAAGGGACCCAGCTCGAGGACCACCACTTTAATTTTCCCTTTGAGGAACAAGAACAGTAAGAATGATGAGGTTGGGATTTGCACCCTCGCCCCGACACCCCTCCCACCCCCCACCCCCCCACCCCCGCCTTCAACTACCAACTGATTTTTCTGGACATTTAGATGGTTAGGTAAGAAAGTTTTTGTTTTTTTTTTCTAACAGGGGTACGTGCTGATCACATACCTGCAAAGGGGCATAGCAAAGATGGAGGACAAAAAGTTTTTGACAGAATTTTAAAATGAAAAGCCACTTTGAGAAAAACAATCAGAACTATGTTGTACACTTATTTTGTGAATTGTCTGTATTTTGAATAACATTTGGGAGAGTGCACACAAGGATCGTGTTAGTCTTGGAGCCTCTGAAGGTCATAATCAGGCTTTGGACACATGCTCTGGGGAACTCTGAAATATGAAACCACAACAGGGAGGCTAATCATAGAAGCTATCACACAATGGGATCAGAAGAGAAACAACCTTCATGATATCCCTGGATCAGAAGTGAAGGCAGAGTAAATCTATTTTACTAATCATACTTCATTTTCTATTCCAAAAAAAGTTCAGTTCAGAGTTCAATGGACATGCCACTGGATATTAAGAAAAAATTAAAAACAACGTGAACCCTCATAAAAAGTAAGGTGAGCTTATGGATAAAAGGGATAAAACAAAAAAATGCGCAGATGAGGCTGGATCTGACAGATGTGTCCTCGATGCTAAACTGACTAAATTTGATTCAAATGGTAATAGTGAATCCCTGAAGTAGTGGGAAAGAAGGTGACATGAGACAAATGCTGCTGGAGAAAAACTAGACTAGTAACTAAGTATAAAATGGATTGGAAGGGAAAATGTGAAATGTGTAGACAACCAGAAACCTAGTGGAGGAAGAACCCACAACCTTCAGTGATTAGGCGTAGGGATAAAAGAGTAGGGGAGCCAGTGACGAAAAGAGGACAGCAGGGGCTGGGATTTTTGGTGGGTATGGAAGCACTGTTTATTGAAAACCAATGACAATTTAGTTACTGTCCAAAATGGGGGTGGGGGAGGTACTGCTTAAATCTGCTTTATTTCATAAGGGAAATAAGGAGACTAAAGGATATTTTCCTTTTATCTTGGTCTCATTTCCAAGGCCTATATTTCCTAATAATTTGACTCAGGACAGTCTGAGAATTACAACATAGTAAAAAGAAAGACATAGAAGCAAGTGGTTGATGGGATGTAAAGAGTGACAGACCAGAGGAGATAAGAGATGAAAATGGAAGGCTTTAGGGGCATCCAACTTTTGGCATCTCTGGGCCACACTGGAAGAAGAGTTATCTTGGGCCACACATTAAATACACAAACACTAATGAAAACTGATGAGGAAAAAAATGTGTTTAAAAATATATATTTTTTATTTATCTATTTTTAGACAGAGGGGAAGAGAGGGAGAAAGAGAGGAAGAGAAACATCAATCTATGGTTGTCTCTCCCGCACTCCCTATTAGGGACCTGGCCCGCAACCCAGGCATGTGCCCGATTGGGGATCAAACTGTCAACCCTGTTTCACAGGCTGGTGTTCAGTCCACTAAGCCACCCAGCTAGGGCTAAAGAGAAAAAGGGTTTTAAGTAAATTTACGATTTTGCATTGGGTTGCATTCATAGCCATCCTGGACCATATGCAGCCTGCAAGATGTGGATTGGACACCCCTTCCATTTTACACAGGATATGACCTCTTAAAAGTCCCAATTCAGCCCTGAAGAGGAGAATAAAAGAATAATGTTTCTCAATTTTTGTTGGGTGGATAACCTTTGAGAGGCGTTTCTTTTACTCTTGGATCATTTTCAAGTCAGCAGTGCGCCTCTGTTCAAGTGCGGATGATCTGAAAGTCCCAGCAAAGGAAGAATCGGTATCTTGCACATAGCATGCATTCAGTCAACATTTGTAGAATGAAAACATGAAGGGTTTTCAAGAGTTAGTATGCACGAATTGGGAAAAGAATCAGGAGACTCAAATCCAGAAGTAAAGAAGAAATGGGCTCTGGTATATATATACTGCAACTCACTGAAAGCCAAACGACTAAAAAGATTAAAAATGGGGCAATGAGTCTAGTTTTGTTTGGTTTATAATTTGTGGGAGCTATTCACTGTTATCTTGGGGTTTTTTCAAGACCAGAATCACCCTTTGCAGTTCCCATCTGGGAAAGAAAAGAGATTGATTAGTTATGGCAAAGGCAAAAAAACTTGAAGCTTCTCAGCTCTTGTTATTGTGTCTGGGAGCAGCTGTAAAAGCCAGGATCCCATGGGAAAGACTTACTTTTACTCCATTTTTCCTCAAAAAATTCCAAACAAGATGTTTGCGTTCGACAGACCCAGTGATATTTCTCAACAGTTGTTCCAAACCTTTGCCGCTGTACTGTAAGTTGCTGTTTTCCACTTCGCAGAGCACCTAGCAGGTCTGCTGAATCTGGACGTGAGGTGATCACCTTCCAGTCAGGAGTGTGAAGAGGGAAGGCCAGGATCTGGGTTCCCAGCTTGGCTACCTTTTCCAGGGGCTTGCCCCCTCAATGATCTCTCTCCCCTTTTTTTTTTTTTTTTTATCTTCAGAGTCTCTCTACCTGTTCCTGTCCATGATTATTCACATGCCTGTGTTTCCCCTATCCCAGAAAATGCCTTTCCTTTGCCTCTCTTCCACAAAACTTCTTAAAGAAAAGTTTTTACTCCCTACTTCAATTTTCTGATCTTCCCATTAGCATCTCGGCTATAGTAATATGGCTTTCACTCCCAATGTGCTAAAGAAAACTGCTCTGGCCCTAGCTGGCATGGCTCAGTGGATTCAGTGCCAGCCTGCAAACCAAAAGGTTGCTGGTTCAATTCCCAGTCAGGGCGCATTCGTGAGTTGCAGGCCAGATACCCAGTAGGGGGCATGCTAGAGGCAACTGATCAATGTATCTCTCACACATCTGTTTCTCTCCCTTTCCCCCTTCCCCTCTCTCTAAAAATAAATGAAATCTTAAAAAAACAAAACAAAACACTTGCTCTGGCAAAAGTCCCTAAAAACATATGCATGCTAATTTATGAGGTCCTTGAACTCTACATCCTATTTGAATTTTCTGCAGTATTGGATTCTATGGAATACTTTCCTGGTCTCTGAGATACTGCTCCTTGTTTTCACACCTCTGGCCATTTTTTTTCATTCACTCCTCAAATTCTGACCACCCCTTAAGTGTTGAGGTTCCTGAAGTCTCTTTCTCATACCATCATGCTCCCTGATATAAACCTCCTTCCTTAGCTTCAGGCACTGCCTGAATATTTCCAAATCCTCAGTCCAGGCTGTCCTCACACCTGGAGTTCTCTCCTAAATAAGTGCAGCAGTTCCATCAGAAATCCAAATGAGCCACAACAGGACTTTCCGTTCATCTCACCTCCGCTGATCCTGCCATTTGTTTGCTGACAGCAAAGGAAGTTAGGGGGAGGGATGGTAACCCCTGTCGCAGACCCCTGGGTACTAGAGATAGACTGCCCGTGAGCAATCTTCTAAGTAAAATTCACGTGGGGAGAGTCTCTGTGTAGGCACTCTGCCAAGAGAATAATGAGATCATCCTTTAGACAGTTGGAACAGTAGCTTCTGGAAGGAGGAAGAGTTGGAAGGAAGTACCACCACATGGGTAGTTCGGTTTGAGTTTTCAGTTTTTGCAGGGAGTTTGAGTTTTTACTCATTTGAGACCCAGCTTGCAGCTGGTTCCCAAGTCCCAGCAGGCTACTTTCCGGGGTCCAATCTCTTCCTCTTAAACTTCTGCAAGCATCCCAAACACGACAGTTTGAGAACTGGTCTGATCCCCCTGCTTGTGCTCCCATTCTGGTTAACAGCATACCGTCTCTATCTTGTGGCCCAGGCAGAACCCTCTATTCCTGGGGACTCCTTCTTTTGCAGTGCCCCCTTCAGTTCCAGGCCAGAGACCTCTCTCCAGGCTGGCTCCTTCCCAGGGTGGATCAGGCCCCACCAACTCCACACATCTAGTCTCTACCGCATCCATTCCGTGTGTCACGACGCAGCCAGAGAAACTTGTGCAAGACACATACTGTTCATTTGTCACCTTCTTTTCACTGAAACCCCCGCTGATAATGTCCAGGCTCTTAGTGGGACATCTGAGGGGCTTTGCAACCTACCTTGTGTTATCTTCCATTTTCACCTCTGGTGACTCCTTCCCCCACCCAAGCAACAATGTGCTCTTTGTAAGTTTTCAGATACACCATGCTAAGTATATACTGAGTAACAACTACCAGCCAGGCATCAATCTAGACTTTAGTATATAGTGAACATGAAAAGAAGGCCCCTGTTCTCATACAACTCACATTTTAATCGGAAGAGCCAGTGAATAAACCTATAGTTTCAGATAGTGATAAGGTGCTACGAAGACAAATGGAGCGGAGGGTGAGGTGAACTATTTTAGATGCAGTGCTCATGGATGGCCTGAGGCCACCTTTAGTTGAGCTTGAATGAGGAAGAGGAGCCAAACAAGCAAAGGGCTGGTGTAGAGTGTTTGGGACCGTTTGATCAGGATGTGAGAAAGGCCTCCAAGCAAGAACTGGCTCGGTAGCTTGGCATTTGGAAGGTCACAAAACAAAGCAGTGAGGCTGAACTTTAACTACCTACCTGGGCCTGGGGAGTGGGGGGGGGGGGGCAATGCCCTATATGGGGTGGGGACATATCACATGCGGCACCCTAGGCCATAAAAGGAGTTGGACATTATTTTAAAGGCAAGAGGAAGCTACTGAAGGATTGTGAGTGGAGTGATATACTCCAATATACTTTTAAAGAAAAAAATCACTCTGGCTCTTGATGAAGCAGAAGTTTTGGTGGAACAGAAGAATGAGTAAGCTTGGATATCAGTTTCGTGCCTTCGGGCTTATGCTCGGCCATTCCTCAGCCTGGAATGACTTCGCTGGGACGGGTCCCAGGGTCCAGGGAGCTGAAGAGGCCCCCTTACCGCAGTTCTCTTGGTCCAGATCAAGCCTCGTTTAGCAATCAAGATGGCATAGGGAATGTCCCCTAACATCCTTGCTTCACCAACACGTCAGTCATTACAACGGAGTTCAACACGCCACTTCTGTCAAGGGACCATTTTGTTTTTTCTCTCCTCAATCTCCTAATTCAAGGGGCAAGTCCCGGACTGGCGCTGCGGAGCAGTGACACACCAGGCCAAAAGGGTGGCAGGACAGACACTTTCCCGTAAATTGAACGACACCACCTCTAAACACACAGCCCAGTGCTACCAGAGCCAAAGAGTCGCGGGGACGAGGGCGGCGCCGCAGGCTTCGGAGCAGGACACGGACTACAACTCCCGGCAGACTCTGCGCGCGGGGTGTCGATCCCTCCGCTCCCAATTTGTCCTGCCGGCTGTGTCCACCGTGCCCCAAGGGCCAAGTCCAAGTTTTTTTCAAGACCCGAGGTTCGCCTTCTTATCATATTTCCAAAGAAGGATCAGTGGGAGCCCTGGAGGAGAGACGGACTTTTTTGAGGAGAAACGCGGATGCAGACCATCAAAGCGACTTCGTTCTGAAGCAGCGATTTTCGCGCGCTTTGGCGCAGGTGGTTGTGGGTAGCGCGCCCAGGAGGGAGAAAGGAGTGGGGGGCTTGTGATCGCGCCGCCCGCGGGGTCCGAGAAGATGTTCGAGGACGACCCCCAGGACGAGGGGGCGGCGGTGGTCGCCGCGGCCGGGGAGGCGCTGCAGGCCTTGTGCCAGGAGCTGAACCTGGACGAGGGGAGCGCGGCCGAAGCCCTGGACGACTTCACCGCCATCAGGGGCAACTACAGCCTAGAGGTGAGCGGCTGCAGGTGGGACTGCCGATCCGACCCCGCCAGGCCCCACCCCGGCTCCGCCCCTACTCTTCCCTATGGGTCGGTGGGAGTTTCCCCACCGAGGAGGGTCGCCGCCCAGCCGGGCGCCGCGGAGTGCGAAACTAGAGGGATGAGTGTAGCCCATTCTGGCTCTTTATTTTTTTTTTCTTTTGAGGCGGGAAAGTGAAGTTCGGAAAAGGAGCGGCTTGTCCAAGGTCACAAGCCACTCGGGTCCCCTAGACTCCGACCAGATAGATTTCCCTTCACCCCGCGAGACGCCACAAACGTCAGTGCCACTGCCCTTAAGTCTATTTTGTTTAAAGGAAGCAAATACTATAATGATAAAAGCTAAATGAATTGTGTGCCAAGACGTCACCGCCCAGCGCTTTAAATATGTCATCTCACTTAGTTCTCGCTACAACCCCTGGAACACGTCCTGTGATCCCCATTCCGCAGCTGAGAAGCTGAGCCCCGGAGAGGTTTACTGGCCGAAGGGCACCGGGGCGGCGGTGGAGCCGGGCTCGGGAGCCCGAGCCGGTCAACCTCGCACCCAGCCCCCACCCGGGGCGGAGGTCGGGTTGCTCACTGGTTAGTTCGGCGCCGCGCGGCGCTCTCTCGGCCCCAGGCTCCTCCTCTCTCACTTGGGGATACTTAGCTTGTCCTGTTGCTTTAGCGCAGGGTCTCTGGCTATCATTATATATGATACAAGATAAAATAAATGTAGGTTATCATTTTTAGATTTTAATCCCCCGACCATTGCACTCGATCTTCACAGTAGCCCTGTGAACACGGCAGAGGGGTGAGTGTTATTACACCTGCTTTCTAAGTAATATCAAGGCCCAGAGTACTGTCTTGCCCGGGGTCGTTCTGCTGGTTATTATAGGAACTTAGATAAGCGGAAGCCCAGGGTAGAGATAGAATTGTGATGGACTGTGTTTCAGCAGTTACTCCAGTGGCCTTAGATTCAAAGGCCTTCATGATCTGGGGGGGCAGGACTCGCCCACAGAGTGTCCCCCCGACTCAGTACCCAGTGGAGTAATTCATTGCTGGGTTTAAAGACATAGAGTTGGATATTTGGAGTTGAGTGTATGTGTCTACATATGAGGGAGAAGCTCCCCAGAGAGACTCTTGCCATGTCTCCGGGATAGGCCTGGAAGGGCCGGATAAAGGGCAGCGGTCTGCATCCGTCGGTGGCATGACTGGGAAGTAGGAAAGTAAGGGATGTTTTGAATTATGTCCTCTCAGTGAAAACAAACTGATTTTTAAAAGCCTGAGAAAGCATTTCTAACATCCCAAGTCCCCGTTTGATCTTAGTGAATAAGCACTTATGAGTGCTGACTCTAGTCTGGACATCAAACTAGGCACCTCTTTACGATTTTTTTTTAAAGATTTATTTTCAGAGAGAGGAAGGGAGGGGGGGAAGAGGGAGAGAAACAGCGATGTGTGAGAGGACATGGGGATCAGCGGCCTCCCACACGACCCCAACTGGGGACCCGGCGCACCACCCCGGAAGTCGAACTGGCGACCTTCCGGTTCTCAGGCAGTGCGCAGCCCACTGGGCCTCACCTGCCAGGGCATCTGCCAAGCTCGTTCCCTCCACTGGGAACTGTAACCCTTACGCCCCATTCCCGGAAAAACTGAGGAGCTAGATCTCCAGTTAGGCAGAGTTGGTCGAGACGATGGCAAATGCTTGGCTTAGAAAGCACAGGTGTGTGAATTAAGATTTCGTGAGTGCTTTTTCTACCCCAAATGTTTTATTTTTTCTTTCTTTTTCTCTTTTTGGTGATGGAAGACTCTTGAAGTAGGCATTTTCATACATCTGCTGCTTCCTCAGAACCCCTCCCCCCAGCCCTACCTCTCTGCAGTCTTCCTGACAGGCCCCTTCTTGCATTCTGGTGATTTACCACTTAACAATGTTAAGTTTGAATCCTTCCCTCACCTCCGTTCAAAATCACATTCTCTACACTACATTCTGCTAACAACATACTATCTTCATTTCTTCGTATAGCATATATCTCACCAATTATAGGTAATAGTATCTGTTTTTCTTAGCTCTAGACTTGGAATTGTGTGAGGTCAGAAACCATATGTGTATTTCTAAGACCTAGCATCATGGACTCAACATAAATAATATAGGTGACTTTAAAATTTTTTTTTAATTTATTGATTTTAGAGAGGAACATCGATATGCATTCATTGGTTGCTTCCTGTGCCTTGACGATAGATTGAACCCACAACCTTGACATATCTGCGTCACCACTGTAACTGACTTAGCTATGTGACCAGAGCCTTTTTTTTTAAGGAATAAATTAAAATAATAATTTAAAATCAAAATAATAATTATGGTGGTTAATTTTCTTTATTGTAATGGTGTTTTCATCTAGTATCCTGTATCCAGAGACACTTGAGTGGTATTACCAAATAATCCATTAACCTAGGCTTCTAAAAATATTCGACCTTAAGCTTACCTACCTCATTTAATGCCTTGATCAAATAAGACTTCTCACTACTTTAAGATAGAAACACTGGGTTTTAGCTTTATTGGTGTCCACTCATTTCTGTCTACCACTTTTGGATTATTACAAGAAATCTATCAGTCTTTTTATCCTTCTAGAGTCTGGTCTTGAAGAGGATGTGCAGAACAATGAATAACAACACTAGTATGCTATGAGATTTGTGTCTAACTCTTACTTCTTAAATTTAACATATAGTTCAGCAGTTAGGTCATCAAGTGATTCTAGCTTGGAGAGATCTCAGGTCTATCTCAGAGAACTGAGTGTTGAATTCTCAAATGTCACCTTTTTTGTAGCCTTGTAAACTGAGATACCTGCTAAGATAAAGGGCCGTGCTTAGCATTTTAAAGATTGGGGTAAATAATTTCCCAAATGTTTATCTCACAAAAATGACCGTCTTTTATATGTGTTGCAAGGTATTAATTTTTTTATGTGTGATTCCCTTGTTATCTTTCTACTCTGTTCTTTCCATTTTCTGCCAAAGTGGTTAAAAAATGGTAGAAAGGAATTTCAGCATCATCAAGGTCACAACTGATGTTTTTAAATCAAGAAAGCTAATGCTGAGAAATTTTAAGAGAACTCCGTCAATATTATATTTGGGGTGTAGGTGAGAGATCTAGCCTTGAGTTAATACTGATTTAGTATGTTACAGAGGACTGAGGGTAAGAAGTTTTACACCCATTACTGCAGCTGCTTTACCTCTCCGGCCTGTTATATGCAGAATGAATATTAGACCAGATAATTCTAAGAATTATCTTAGAATTCAAGCACTTTAACATAATTATTCATTTTAATATGTGTTTTTTGCCTGCCAGGGAGAAGTTATACACTGGTTGGCGTGTTCATTATATGTTGCATGCCGCAAAAGCATTATTCCCACAGTTGGAAAGGGTATCATGGAAGGAAATTGTGTTTCACTTACCAGAATACTACGTTCAGCTAAATTAAGGTAAAGCACTTTGATTTTTCAAACATTGTTTTGTAAGTCCTAAATTTAATTTTAGAATTTAATTTCTCTTTAATTTTAAAACATTTAACATAATTCAATTCTAAGTGTGTTATCATATAGGTATTCTTTCCCAGTTCTTCCACTGCCTTTCTTCCTCAAATTCTGACTTCAACCTAAAGCTTCTGAGCTAAATCTTTTTTATCTGTAGTTTTTTTGTTAGGATTTTAAAATTTGAAAATAATTTCATGCACAAAGATTACCCATATACCCTTGATCCAGATTCACTTATTATTTTACCCAATTTGCTTTATCATTTCATCTTAAATAATATTTTTTCTTCAACCATGTCAAATTAAGTTGTGTACATTATAACCCTTTATACCTAAATACTTGGGTATGTATTTCCTTAAATAACTACAATTATCAACTCCAGCAAAGTTAACACTGATACAATAATTTTATCTAAAGTATCATCTCTATTCTAGTTTTATTAGTTGATCCAATAATATTCTTTTTTTTTTTTAAAGATTTTATTTTTGTTTAATTTTAGAGAGGGAAGGGAGGGAGAAAGAGAGAGAGAGAAACATCAATGTGTGGTTGCTGGGGTCCTTGGCCTGCAACCCAGGCATGTGCCCTGACTGGGAATCAAACCTGCGACACTTTGGTTCATAGCCTGTGCTCAATCTACTGAGCTACGCCAGCCAGGGCATGATCCAATAATATTCTTTATAGCATTTTTTTTTCTTTTGGTACAGTTTTCAACCTAGAATCAAGCATTACGTTCACTTATCATGTCTCATTAGTTTCCTTTAATCAGGAATATTTTCATAGCATTTGTCTTTTATGACATTGACATTTTTTAAGAATATAGTCCACAACTACCCACTCTCTTTTTTAATAGATTGTTCCTCATTTCAGATTTCTCATATGGTTCCTTATGATTAAATATAGGCTCTGTGTTTCCAAATGGAACACTACATAAATGATTTTGTGTCCTCAGTGTATCACATCTGGAGGCATATGATATCTATCTGCCTCTCATTGGTGATGTTAATTTTGGTCATCTACTCAAGGTTCTGTATAGTTCTAGTATATATGGAACTAATTGCCTAGATACAAAACAAAAGAAATGGAGTGATGCAGATCTGGATGGTCTCTGTTTTAAGGTTGTTTACCTGTGACAAAGCTATTTGAGGTGGTTGTGTATTTGCTATCATGGGTTTCCAGGACAGAAGAGAAACAAACTTTAAAGCCCTAACCAGAGAACACAGTTAGGTTTCAGTTCATGCTAAATTAAAAAAAACAAAATTTCAGAATATTTTTGGTGTCTATAAATGGAAAAATAAACGCAAGACAATTGTTTAGACTTTAATATCAGGTATTTTAATTGATGATAAAAAGAAAGTATAAATAAGATTAATGGAGTTCAGGTAATTTTTTTATTGAGCAAAACCTTATCCATTATAGTATAAAACAGTCTGATCTTTTTCTATCATATTGTTTTGCGTTATTGACCATATAAAAACATTTTTTTAAATCCTCACCTGAGGATATGTTTTATTGATTTTAGAGAGAGAGGAAGAGGGGGAGGGAAACATGGGTATGAGAGAGAAACATTGGTTAGTTGCCTCCAGTATACACCCTGACCAGGGATCAAACCTAGAACCTTTTTGGTACACAGAACAATGTTCCAACCAACAGAGCCACTTGGCCAGGGCTAATCATATAAGATTTTAAAAATCTTTGTGCCCTGGCTGGATAGCTCAGTTGGTTACAACGGGATACACCAAAGTTGTAGGTTGGATGCCCTGTCAGGGCACATAACAAGAAGCAACCAACGAATGCATAAATGAATGGAACAACAAATCAGTGTTTCTCTCTTCCTTCCTCTCTCTATAAAACCAATTAAAAAAAGTGCTGATAAAATCTATAATAATTTTTAAGGAAACTGAACAAAAAGAATAACTTAAAATTTAGAGCAGTACAAGCTAATGATAAAAATTTCAAATATGAAATGAGTTCTGGAGATGGATGGTAATGATGTTTGTCCAGTGTGAATGTACTTAATGCCATTGAATTATACACTTGAAAATGGTTAAAATGGTAAATGTTATATTGTATACTTTATTAGAATTTGTTAAAAGGCTTAAAGTTTTTTCAAATAGTACAGAAGGGTTGAAAGTAGAAATATGTCTCTTCCTTTTCTCCCTCCCCAGAATTAACCCCTATTGACAGTTTACTTTAATCAATTGTTAAACAGGAAAAAATGTATTTTTCAGTTGTTTTTCTAAAATATAAATGAGATCAGGAGAGTCCTACTTTAAGATGCATTTAAAAATTTCTTTTGCTATTAAGTATAGTATTGAAAAGTATCTGTTGTGCAATTTGAATTTCTAATTCATTTTATTTTATTATTATTTTTAATAGCTTTTTGTTGTTGTATTTTTTTGCCATTACCATTAATCCCTCTTATGCCCTCTTCTACCTCTACCACCTCCAACCCCCCAATCATCAGGTGTCCATTAGTGACACCTGGATCATTCAAACCACCCCGTCCCCCGCCCCCAGAGCTGTTAGCCTGCTGAATTTCTAATTCATTTTAATCAAGATATCTGCATCTCTTTTTTTAATTCCACATTCTTTCACTATCTTGTGATTTAAATGAAGATTACTTTCACTTATTGACTTCTGGCCAAGATGGAGGCGTAGGTAGATACATTGTGCCTCCTTGCACAAACAAAATAAGGTCAGCAACAATTTAGAAACAAGATAACAACCAGATCAGACAGAAAATTGAACTGTATGGAAGTCAGACAACCAAGAAGTTAAAATATACACATTCATCTAGACCGGTAGGAGGGGTAGACTCGGGCAGCTGGACGGAGAGGGGTCGCAGCACAAAAAGCCGTGTCACTGGGCATGTAAGGCATCCCAGGTGCAAGACTGCAGCGGGCAGACCCCAGGCGTGCAGGCAGCTGGCAGACCCAACGAGGTGGCGGTTGTGAAATGAAGCACTACGTGCAAGGCAGCTGGCTGACTGGGCAGTCCCACATTCGCGCACAGATAATTCAGGCGAAATTGGGCAGTGAGACAGACAGCGAAACCCAGGGTTCCAGTGACGGGAAGTAGAGCCTCGGGGACACTGATTGAAAACACCTGTGGGGGTTGAGGCACAGGGAGAGACTCCCAGCCTCACAGGAGAGTTTGTTGGAGAGACCCACAGGGTCCTAGAACGTGCACAAGCCCACCCACACGGGAATTAGCAGCAGAAGGGACCAGTTTGCTTGGGCGAAGCAGCAGAAGGGACTGAAATCTGACAGAGAGCAGAGCAAGCACCATTGTTCTTTCTCCAACCCCACCCCCACAGCATCACAACCCAGTGACTGGGTTGCTTGGCCCTGGTGAACACCTAAGGCTCCACCCTTCGTACATAGCAGGCGCAACAAGACAAATGAAGGAAGGGAGGGAGGGAGGGAGGGAGGGAAGAGAAGAACAGATCAAAGCTCCACAGCAAATACAACTAAGTGACCAAGAGATAGCCAACCTATCAGATGCACAGTTTAAAGCACTAGTGATCGGGATGCTCACAGAATTGGTTGAATTTGGTCGCAAATTAGATGAGAAAATGCAGGCTACTATAAGGGAAATGAAGGAAAACACACAGAGAACCAATAGTGATGGGAAGGAAACTGGGACTCAAATCAATGGAGTTGAACAGAATGAAGAAAGAAACAACCAAACAGAAAAGAATGGAGAAATAAGAAATTAAAAATATGAGGAGAGGCTTAGGAACTTCCAGGACACCTTTAAACGTTCCAACATCCGAATTATAGAGGTACCAGAAGGAGAGAGGAAGACCAACAAGTGGAAAACTTATTTGAACAAATAATGGAGAACTTCCCCAATCTAGCAAAGGAAATAGACTTCCAGGAAGCTCAGAGAGTCCCAGAGAAGTTGGACCCAAGGAGGAAAACACCAAGGCACATCATAATTACATTAGCCAAGGTAAAAATGAAGGAGAGAATCCTAGAAGCAGCAAGAGAAAAGGACACAGTTACCTACAAAGGAGTTCCCATCAGACTGTCAGCTGATTTCTCAAAAAAGCCTTGCAGGCAAGAAGGGGCTGGAAAGAAGTATTCCAAGTCTGGAAAGGCAAGGACCTACATCCCAGATTGCTCTATCCAGCAAAGCTTTCATTTAGAATGGAAGGGCAGATAAAGTGCTTCTCAGATAAGGTCAAGTTAAAGAGGTTTATCATCACCAAGCCCTTATTTTATGAAATATTAAAGGGACTTACCTAAGAAAAAGAAGATTAAAAACATGTATAGTAAAATGACAGCAAACTCACAATTACTAACAACCACACCTAAAACAAAACCAAAACCAAACTGAGCAATCAACTAGAACAGGAACAGAACCACAGAAATGGAGATCACGTGGAGGGTTAGCAACAGGGGAGTGCAAAGGGGAGAGAGGGGGAAAGGTACAGAGAATAAGTAGCAATGATGGTAGGTAGAAAATAGACGGGGAGGGTAAGAATAATATGGGAAATGTAGAAGCTAAAGAACTTATGACACATGGACATGAACTAAAGAGGGGGAATGTGGGTGGGACGGGGTGTGCATGGTGGAGGGGAGTGAAGGGAAATGGGACAACTAATAGCATAATCAATAAGATATATTAAAAAAAGATTGCTTTCACTTACTATTTTCTTTTTATTTTTAAGATTTTATTTATTTACTTTTAAGGAGGGGAAGGGAGGGAGGGAAGAGAAGGAGAGAAATATCAATGTGTGGTTGGTTGCCTCTCACAGTCCCCTGCTAGGGACCTGGCCAGCAACCCCAGCATGTGCCCTGACTGGAAATCGAACCGGCAACCCTTTAGTTGGCAGGCTGGCACTCAGTCCACTGAGCCACAGCAGCCAGGGTTCACTACTTATTTTCATATTATAGTAGAACCGAATGAAAATTTAGTTCACGGGAAATTATTTTTTATACATTTTAATTGAAACTGATATTAATTTTTTACAAAATAATTTTTTTATCTTTTAAGTGCCATTAAAGTTCAGTAGTGTGCTGCTATTGTGATACATGTGCCATATTTTTTATCTCTGCTCTGTATATTTATTTTTGTTGTGTCTGGTGAAATAAATATAATATACAATTTATCATTTTAACCACTTTTAAGTGTATAGTTTATTGGCAATAAATGTATTTACATTGTTATGCAACCATTACCACCATCCATCTCCAGAACATTTTCATCTTTCTTTTTTTTTTTTTAAGATTTTTTTTTTTTAAGATTTTTTTTTATTTATTTATTTTCAGAGAGGGAAGGGAGGGAGAGAGAGAGAGAGAGAGAGAGAGAGAGAGAGAGAGAGAGAGAGAGAGAGAAACATCAATGTGCGGTTGCTGGGAGACATGGCCTGCAACCTAGGCATGTGCCCTGACTGGGAATCGAACCTGCGATGCCTGGTTCGCAGCCCGCGCTCAATCCACTGAGCTACACCAGCCAGGGCACATTTTCATCTTTCCAAACTGAAACTTCATAATAGTTTAACAGTGTCTTCCTTCTTTCCCCTCCTGCTAACCTTCGGTAACATCCAAGCTACTTTCTGCCTCTATCAATTTGACTATTCTAGATACTTCCTATATAAATGGAATCAAACAATATTTGCCCTTTTGTGACTGGCTTATTTCACTGAGCACAATGTCTTTAAGAAAATTGCTGATTCAAAAGCTAGAGCAGACCTACATATTTTTCTCTTTAAAAAAATTAAGTTTATTGGGGTAACACTGATTAATAACTTATAACTTAAATATTAGGTATACAACTTTAGGACATACCTGTATACTTTATTATGTGCTCACCACCTGAAGCCTAGTCTCTTTTTGTCACCATAATATCTGATCCCCTTTCTCCTCTTTCTCCTCCCCCTCACCTCCCTTCCCTCTGATAACCAACATTCTATTGTCTCTACCTATGAGTTTGTTTTTTGTGGTGCTTATTTGTTGATTTTGGTCATATTCCACATGAATGAAGTCATATATAGTTCTTGTCCTTTTCTGTCTGACTGACTTCATTTAGCATAATACTCCAAACTTGTTTTCTCTTATGAACCTTGAATAGCTTATCATGCCAGGAAGTAAGGAAGTGCTCAAAAAAATGTTGGGGACTGGCTCCCTATGTCCAAGGGACATAGAAGCTAACTTGGAAAGGTTACCAGTAGTAGCCAAATCTGGGGTAATCTGAGCATCAAAATGAATAGGGACGGTTATAGATTATAATTCAATGAGTAAATTTTATACTAATGATAAATAGGGGGGAAGGGAAACTCTTTATTAGAGTGCAAATTAATAAGTGGAGAAGAATGATAGAGTTGGAGGGGAAAAATCACTATTTTGCAACCTTGTACTAATGAGGGGACAATTCTCAATGGATGCCAAAACTAGGGGACAGAAGTTTGGTGACAGCAGAATATTGATGTAATTCCAAAGATTTCCCAATCAGTCACTAATCACAAAGGGAAAAAATAGTAACTTGGAGGTGGAAAACCGGAAAGATCCTACCTAAATCTAGTGCAGAATTATCAATAATGGGACAAGTGGGTATGATCTGCTGAGAAGGATGTGATATGACTTACGCAGTGCTCTGTCAAAGGTCCATAGCCTACATCTAATAATGAGGGAAGCATGAGAAACCCAAATTAGGGGCATACTAATGTGAGATCAGTGAAGTGATAACAATGCTATTAAGTTTGTTTGTTTTCACATATTCTGATGCACTTTATTCCAGTTAGAATAGCCCTTTTGGGGATAGCAATAAGTACAGTGGGCTTACATGGGGATGTATTAGTCAAGGTTCTTCTTTAAAAAACAAATAACAACTATCAACTCTGGCTAATTTAAGGAAAAATAAATGCACTAAAAGGATGTTTATTGGATGTCAGACAAAGTCTTGAGACTAGCTAACAAACTCTTTAGGATGACTTGAGAAATTGAACTTGGAAAATGACCAGTGACAAAAGGAGGCTGGCTACACAGCCAAAGAGTGTAGTACAGAATACATCTAACAAGGACACAGCTTGCGTGCTAGCAGTGCCATCCCTCGACATTGCCACAGTATTTACCCCCAGAGTTGAATATTGCTGTTGATCTTACTGTAATAATTTACCACTTCCTCACTTCTCTGCACAGTCAGCTCCACATTCAAAAGCCCTAGCAGACCTTCGCCCTGCCAGTGAAGCTAATGTGTCTTGTAGAAGGCAAGGCTCAAAAGAGGGAAATTCCTCAGACAAGTAAAAGCTTTAACTTGCTGAGCATACCCCACCTCCAAAACAAAGTCCTGTATCAAGGACTGTAATTTTTCTTTTTTCTTCTTGCTCTTCTGATTGATTTTTTTTTTCCTTGTGTTCCAAAACATATTTGATTCCTGGCTTCCTTCCCTTCACTGTTGATTCCCTGTAGAGTTTTTTTTATTTCACTTAGTGTAACCTTCATTTTTGCCTGAGTCTTTTTTATGCTGTTGAAGTACCCAACGAGTTCTTTGAACATCTTAATTACTGGTGTTTTGAACTCTGCATCTGATAGATTGCTTGTCTCTATTTTGTTCTTTTTCTGGAGTTTTATTCTGTTCTTTCATTTGGGTCATGTTTCTTTGTCTCCTCCTTTTGGCAGCCTTCCTGTGTTTGTTTCTATTTATTAGGTAGAGCTGCTTTGACTCTGTGTCTTAGTAGCACAGCCTAATGTAGAAAAGCACTCCGATAAGTTTGATGGGGTAGAGTCTTAGGTAATTGCCTGGGTGGGGCAACCCATGTGAACCAAGTAGATGGAGTCTTGCATATGGTGCTACCTGCTCTGTAGCTGTGTGTGGAGGAAGCTCAGAAAAGGGATGGTGGCCACTGCCTGGCCTCTGGAAATTTGGGAGGAAAGCTATTCCCCAGCATTCACCCTGATGCCAGGTACTTCAGTTTTCTTCCATTATGCCACTGGTGCCCTTCAAGCTGCTCTCCAGGTGCTGCAGCCCAGGGGAATGAGTTTACACAAGCCCTAAGTCCATTGCGGACCCATTTAAAGGAACACATGAGAATTCCACAGTTTCTTCCACCACCCCAACCCCCACAGATTTTCACAGTAGAAGTTATGGGGATTTATCTTCCTGGCACTGGAACCCTGGGCTGGGTGGTCTGGTGTGGGGCTGGGATCCCTTGCTCCCCAGGTTTCCCTCCCAATTTTTATCCACTACATGTGGATGTGGGACTACACATTCCGTGTCTCCACGTCTAAGCCCCTCCTACTTGTCTGAATTAATTTGACTTCTTTAATTCCTTGGTTATGAGACTTGGATACAGTTTGATTTTCTGATGATCCTGGGTGATAGTTGTTTTGTAGTATAGTTATAATTTTTTGCTGTGGTTGTACAAGGAGGCATGCCATGTTTGCCTACATCTCCATCTCTTGAAATCTCTTCCTTTTCAAAAGTGACTTGAGTTCTGGGAAAAGCCAGAAGCCAGGGTGCCAAATCTGGGCTGTAGGAGGGCTGAGTCGCCTGGGTGATTTGATGTTTCACCAAACAGCTCCACATGAGACACGATGCGTGAGCGGGCGTGTTGTCGTGATGAAGCTGCCAATCACCAGTTGCCCATAGCTGCAGCCTTGTGAGTCATCCAAGTAATTTCTGCTGAGGAATGCTTCAGCTTAACACAAAATTTGATACAGATTCATTACTGTAGTTGCTCGGTCATTTTGAATGTGATGGTCACACAGTACACATACTCACAGGTATCTACCTCCTCCTCTGAGTAGTACAGTAGAGTCATCATTGTTCACACGTGCACATTCCGGCCCACTCTCCGTGGCTGCCAGGTTACATCGCTGTTGAACAAACCATTCTTATATTAACAACGGCTGGACTTTTTCTGGACAGACCTCATAAGTGCTAGGTACTTAAATGAGCTTTAAGACTACAGAATTTCAATCTTAGACCATGCTAATATGGACATAAAAATGTACCCATAATCAAATAAGCCAGAAAGGTGGAGTAATAATCTATTAAGTTGTTTTCTGGGTATGTGTTACTTTCTTAGTTTCTATTTAATGGTGGAAATCACACATTGGAACATAAACACTTGAATTTTATTCTTAACCTGTAACTGTCTGGTTCTTTGTGAGCAACTTCTAGAATCCACAGCTTGGGAGATTGTCTTTCCTCAAACTACTTTTGTGAATTCATCAGTCTCTTGACTACCATTTACTTAATTTATATTAGGTTGATTATTGTCCAGGTGCTGTAATTAGATAGAAGACATTGTATGTGATGACTACTAATTTAAAGTCTATATTTCCATGGTGATTCTGGGAACCAAAGTAATTTCATAGCACTTGGGAGTGAGGGTTTTATTTTTTGCTTTTTTAAAAATAAACTCCAGCTGTTTGATAAATATTTTTACACATAAACAGAATGATTCCTTTTCCATCCATTATATGAACTCATTTTAAAGTTGCTGTTTTTCTATTTTTTTAGTTTAATACAGTTTTTTAGTAAAATGAAGAAATGGATGGACATGGCAAACCTGCCACAAGAATTTCGTGAACGTATAGAAAGACTAGAAAGAAATTTTGAGGTGTCTACTATAATTTTCAAAAAATTTGAGCCAATTTTTTTAGATATATTTCAAAATCCACATGAAGAAACACCAAAGTTACCACGAAGCAGGAAGCAGAGGTGAGACTCTTATCCTTACATCACTGACATGAAAATGATGGTATAAAATTACTAAAGGAATTTGTATTTTTAAAAGTCCACTTTTTATTGGAGGTATCCACCTGCGAAAACTTAAGTTTTTATTAAAATTCATTTATAATTACCTGTATCTGAGAATTCAAGTAATACTTTCATTTATTTTTTTATGTTCTGATGATTTTATGCAGATTGGAAAGGCTTAAAAGTTTGTTTAAATTAACCAGAGGTCTGTCCTTTGTGAGTGGAATTTTATATGTAATTTGACTTTACTATTTGTTATCTATATGCTAGCTGTGGAGTGATATTTAGCAAGTTAGTTGTATAAAAAGTACATTTGTTTTCCTTTTTTAGGAGGACTCCTTGCACTGTTAAGGATCTCTTTAATTTCTGTTGGACACTCTTTGTTTATACTAAGGGTAAGGAGATACTTTCAGTGGTTTTACATTCTGCTGTGGGAACTTAGTGCTATTTGACATGAGAAGTTTCTGGTTTTTGTGTCTCTTTTTTTTCTTATAAAGGTAATTTTCGTATGATTGGAGATGATTTAGTAAACTCTTATCATTTACTTCTGTGCTGCTTGGATCTGATTTTTGCCAATGCCATTATATGCCCAAATAGACGAGACTTGCTAAATCCATCATTTAAAGGTAAGACCTTATTTACTTACTTACATATTTATTCATTCATTCATTTTTCCACAGTTGTCCCAATATTCCCCCTTTACTCCCTTCTACTCGGGCAGTCCCCCACTTCCATAGTCAATTCCTACGCCATTGTTCCTGTCTATAGGTCCTTCATATACAAGGGGGACGACCCAGAAAAACCTAGAATTGTCTTCCGAAGGGCAAGTCCCTTGTAGGACAGGCTTCCCTGCTAGGTGGTGTTCTAGGAACCCATCTGTATCAGTGTACCAGCTGGCATTGTTGTGAGAGGCTGTGCTGGGCTTCAGTCAATTTTTTGGAGAACTCTTTCAGAGTGTTTGCCCATTTCATGATGGGTGATTTACAAGTACACTTGCCCATGCTGTGCTTAGTGTTTCAGCTGTTTTTGACCCAAAATGGCATGACCCCTGTGCCCTCACCCTCCTTATTCACGATCCCCCTGCCCAGCAAAATTTTTTGCTTCCGTGGATGAAAACAGTCCTCAAACATTTTGCCAGTGTAGAAGAGGTAAAACAAGAAAAGGCAGAAGCACTAAAAAGCATCAAAATTGATGATCTCAGAAACTGTTTCAATCATTGGAAAAAAGTCTCAATTATGTGTATTGCATCAAATGGAGAGTACTGCGAAGGTGACTGAAGTTTAAATACATAAGAATGAAAACAATTTTTTATATGTAAATTCTGGGTTTATTGGGGTTATCCCCTCATATGTTCCGTGAGACCTTATTCTAAAAACTGATTATTTTTAGAAGAAGAGTTTTAAATAAAAAGTTGACCATATTCTTTTTCCCCTGCTGCTCTTCATACCCTGTCAAACCAGGTTTACCATCTGATTTTCACACTGCTGACTTCAGGGCTCCTGAAGAGCCTCCCTGCATCATTGCTGTACTGTGTGAACTGCATGATGGACTTCTAGTAGAAGCAAAAGGAATAAAGGAGCACTACTTTAAGCCATATATTTCAAAACTCTTTGACAGGAAGGTACTGTACTTATTAAATGACTGCAATTTTTTTAAGAGTTAGCAGTAGCAACTTCAAAAGAAAAGACAATATTTTAAGTGGTAGGACTCAAGATCTCCAGGTTGCAGTCTTTGCTGTGATGCAGAATTGGCCTGTGATCTTCTGTGATGTGAGGAACTGAGCTGTTGAAGAATGTGACCAACTATATGTACCGTCCAGTAAAAATACACTGTGAGAGACAACTGCAGGAGGTTCTGAGAAAGAATTATGAAAAACAAGAGATCATAGTACGCTAACTTACTGCCACATTTGAGTCAGTCCTGCCTGCCTAACACAAGTAGGATGGTGTATGACAACTATAGCTTTAATTCCTTATAAATAGAGCATAAAATCCATTATAGCTTTGTAGACACTTGTAGGTCATCTGTATGCATTCTGTATTTTTTTAAGCATTTATTTAGCTATTTATGAAGTGGCTTATTCCTTTGGGACTTCTTATTTTCCCAATATTTAGCCATTTAGTCCAGCTAGATCCAGAGTTTACTCTTTGATAAAAACGGATTTTGAATTAGGTCATCACTGTGGTCCCTCTCTGTCAATATTGTGAGATTTTTTCTTTAAGCATAAAATCTTTCCTAACTGGGTTCTTTGTCTCTTCATATCCTTTTGTATTTAGTTTTATATTTCCTAAAAAATATATTTTTTTGTCTGTGTGTGTGTGTGTGTGTGTGTATTATGACTCCTTATATGTATGCTAACATCCTCAGTAAACTTCTTTTTTTAAGATTTTTTAAAATTTATTTTTAGAGAGAGGGGAAGGGATGGAGAGCAGGAGAGATCGAGAAACATTGATCGGTTACCTCTCGCTTACCCCAAACTGGGGACCCAGCTGGCAGCCCAGGGCTATGATCTGACCAGGAATTGAACCAGCAACCCTTTGGTTCTCAGGCCAATGTTAAACCCACCGAGCAACACCAAGCAGGACATCTTTAGTAAACTTTTAAAGGAACTCAAGGCTTATGTGTCTTGTACTCTGAAGAAGCAGCACACTAGTGGCCTCTGGGTACAATGACTGTACATCTTGGTTTGCTTGGATTTTCGAACTTTGGACTGTTGTCTTAGCGTAACGATTATAGCGTCTCCTTTCACTCCAGAAGTATCCTAGTTTAGACAATGGTCCTCCTACCCATGGGCCACAGATGTTTTGCTTGGCCTGTGTAGGGTATTCTTTATTTCATTTTTATTTTGTTCAGTTTTTAATTTACATATAAGGACCTTTTCTGTGAAAACCTTTCAAAAATCAGAAGCTAATGGCAGTACTAGATTGGAATTTCTACATGACTTTACCTGGGTAACTGTTGTCAAGTTCAATGATGGTCACCTCTTTGAAGGTGGGAAGTATGCTTTCTGTTCTCGTTATCTGTGTATATTGAACTCTGACCCCTCAGGGCATTTGAGTTTTCAGTTCCTGATGTGTAGTAATCTTAAGTAGTGTGGGCACATAAAAGTATTAATAACAGCATAGTTTTCCTGTCACCAGTGATAGTATTTATATTCGCTTTGAATCTTTTGCTTGCCTAACACATTCAATATATGTTAGTTTCCTTTCTCCATAGACAAATGTTTAAAATTGGATAGCTTTCTCTAGAATCACTTGAGAAATTTGCTAAAAATGCTACCTCAGCTCAGGCCTTGAGGTCCATCAGTTGGCATTTTAAACAAGTTCCCCTAAGTGACTTATATACCTCTAAAATTTGGAAACCACTGCTATAGACTAATTTTAAAGTATTTTCAAAAGGTGACTTTAACTGATTTTTTTTTAAAGATTTTATTTATTTATTTTTAGAGAGGGAAGGGAGAGGGAGAGAGAGAGAAACATCAACGTGCGGTTGCTGGGGGACATGGCCTGCAACCTAGGCATGTGCCCTGACTGGGAATCGAACCTGCGATGCCTGGTTCGCAGCCCGCGCTCAATCCACTGAGCTACGCCAGCCAGGGTTAACTGTTTTTTTTTAATGTGTTATTTGCATACTGATTTAGTTTTACTGGTCTGAAATACTTAGTGATTATATTTTGTGTTTGTATGATTTATAACAACCACCAATGTGAAAATTTAGATAAATGTTGTTTTTATGTGTATGTTACTATGCTTAATTACTTTTTAATTAAATTTATTAGGGTGACATTGGTTCATATGGTCATATAGGTTTCAGGTGTACACTTCTGTGATACTTACCTGTATATTGCATTGTGTGCCCACCACCCAGAGTCAAACAAAATCTTCCATCACCGTGTATTTACCCCTCTTTTACCCTTTACCACCCCCCCATCCCCTTCCCTCTGGTCACCACAATGCTGTTGTCTGTCTGTATCTGTGACTTTCGGTCTTAGATCCCACATACGAGTGAAATCATGTTGTTCTTAGTTTTTTCTAACAGACCCATTCTTCTTAGCATAATATTCTCAAGATCTATCCATTCTGTCACAGATGGCAGTATTTCATCTTTTCTTATGACTGAGTGGCATTCCATTGTACCAGTATATATATGTACCATATCTTCTTTATCCAGTCCTTTGTCAAAGGATACTTTGGCTGTCTCTATGTCTTGGCCACTGTGAATAATGCTACAGTGGACATAGGGGTGCATATATATTTGCAAGTAAATGTTTTAAGATTTGCCAGGTAAATACTCAGAAGAGGGGTGCCTGGGTCATATGGTAATACTATTTATAGTTTTTTAAGAATAAAAAAGGAATTGTCATACTGTTTTCTATGGTAGCTATATACCAGTTAACATCCCATCAGCAGTGTGTGAGGGTTCCTTTTTCTCTACAACCTTTCTAACACTTGTTATTACCTGTCTTGTTGACAATAGCCATTCTAATATGTGTGACTGGGTAGTAATCTCATTGTAGTTTCGCTTTGCATTTCCCTAAAAGTTAGTGAAGCTGAAGATGTTTTCATGTATCTGTCGGCCGTTTTGTGTCTTCTTGGGAGAGGTGCCTGTTCAGATCATCTGCCCATTTTTTAATTGGATTGTTGGTTTTTCTGGTGTTGAGTTGTATGAGTTGTATTAGTATATTTTGGATATTAACCCCTTGTTGGAGCTATTGTTAGCAAATATCTCCCATTCAGTTGGTTGTCTTTTTAATTTGTTGTTGGTTTTCTTTTGCTGTGCAGAAGCCTTTTAGTTTGATATGGTCCCATTCATTTATTTTTACCTTTACTTCCCTTGCCTTTAGGCTTAAATTCATAAAATGTTCTCTATGAACAAGGCCCTTAAGTTTAGTACCTACATATTCTTCTGTGTGCTATATTGTTTCAGATCTTATATTTAGGTCTTTGATCCATTTTGAATTAATTTTTTTTATAAGGGAATATGCTTTATCTTCCCAGATTTTAAAAGGAGAATGCCTCCTGGACCTTTCTAGTTTTACTGATAATAGGTAAGTATGTTAACACTAGTGGTATGTAACACTAATGGTATCTGGTATATTATAGACTGTCAGTAATAATTTGTTGTAATTTGTTAAGTGAAATATTTTATTCAAGTTCCTACTGCTTTAGTAACATTGAGTGGATCATGTTACTAAGTCCTGCTGTCTTTAAATATATTTATTTTAAGAAACCATTGGCCCTTAAGACAGTTGCTCTCTAGAGAAAGTCGTAAACAGACCAAATGACTTCTGTATTTTAGTTTTTATTCTTTCATTAAACAAATGTTGGCAAATTCAGAATGTTATTATAGTTCAAAGCCACTGTTGTTTTCTCAGTGATCAGATCTTAATTTAGGTTCAGCTAGTTTTCAGATTAAATATACGTTCTCTTTCATTCACCTTTCAAAGTAATTTATTGCTTTTTTTATGAATGTGAAGAATGTTCGTCAGATATTAACCTCTGATATTGTTAGATGAACAGTCTTAATAAAAACTAAAAAGTCATCAGGTTTTTTAGGCTATGAAGTCTGAATCTTTCTTCAAGTCAAGATAAACCCATTTTATTTTATTTTATTACTTAGTTTTATTCTTGCAGCTTAAAGTATTTCTCTTTTCAGCAAAGCAGTGAACAAGGAGTATGAAGAATATGTTTTAACTGTTGGTGATTTTGATGAGCGGATCTTTTTGGGAGCAGATGCAGAAGAGGAAATTGGAACTCCTCGAAAGTTCGCCGGTGACACCCCACTAGGGAAACTGACAACACAGGCTACTGTGGAGTGTAACCCACAGCACCACTGCGAAAAAGTAATATAACCCAGACTGGCCTCAGTCTTGAATGATCTTTTTCTCTGTGTGTGTGATTCTACTAACAGCAGGAGCATCTTTCAAGTTAAATCTTGAGTTTCTTCTACTAATTCATATTTCCCATGAAAGCCTTAATAAAAGGTAATTTTTAAAACTATGACATTTAGTATTTTCATTGCATTTCTTGCTATTTTTTATAGTTTGGATATATTTTCCCAGAATGCCTGGGGTTTTTTGTAGAGTATGTGTCTTTTGACATAAAGGATTTATGCTTTCTTTTTTTAATATATATTTTTTAAGATTTTATTTATTTATTTTTAGACAGAAGGGAAGGGAGGGAGAGAGGGAGAGAAACATCGTCCGGTTGCCTTTTCTTTGTGTTCAGACTGGGGACCAAACCTGCAACCCAGGCATGTTCCCTGACCGGGAATCAAACCAGTGACCTTTGGCTTTGTGGTAGGACACCCAACCAACTGAGCCACACTGGTCAGAGCTATGTTTTCTTAGTAATCTTTCTTTTTGTCACTTTAGTCACTGTTCCATTGCTTTAAAATTTAGTTTACTTTCCTACTCGTGACAAACTATGTCATAGTTTGACTCTGGCTTCCTGAACTTCAGCCATAAAACTCTGAACTTGATTACTAATAGCCAGGACTTAATTTTGTCTAAAAGTGTAAAATAGGTTGGACAATAAGATTTAATGGAAAAGTTACTGGTCTAGAAGAGCAGCTTTCAACCCTTTTAATCTCATGGAACGCATAAACTAATTACAAAAATTCTATAGCACACAAGAAAATATATCTTTTACTGACCTGACCAAAAATAATAGGTATAGTTTTGATTAATCTATAATAATAATAACCTATCCTTATTGTTCCCAGGTGGTTTTTTAAAAAAAATCAGGTACCTATACTTATATATAAGGATTTCTGGTACCAAGAATTAACCAATCACACACAACCTTATTATGTGGCATGAGTAGCAAATTGTAACTGTAGTCCTGACCAGTGTGGCTCAGTTGGTCGGGTGTCATCCTGCAAAGCAGAAGATCGCTGGTTCAGTTTCAGTTCCCGGTCAGGGCACATGCCTAGGTTGCATGTTGGGTCCCTGGTCAGGGTACGTACAGGAGGCAATTGATCGATGTTTCTCACATCGATGTTTTTCTCCCTCTCTTTCTCCCTCCCTTCTCCTGTCTCTAGAAATGAAATAAACTGAAATACACTAACATTTTTTTAAAGATGAGAAACTGTTATTATATGACCTATTATGGTTCAAGACAGGGTATTGTGTTCACTGTTGTCATTTTTTTATTTGACCATCTAAGGGAAAACAGATCAGTGCCCCTGACTAAATAGTCAGGTGACGCATGTTTTAAAAGTTCTTGCAGCACACCAGTTGAAAATCACTAGTCTAGAAGATAGAAAACCTAAGTTTTAGTCCAAGCTCTGCCATTAACTGTCAGCTTAAACAGGGTTTTTTTTTACTTCTCTGTGCCTGTTTTCATATGTAAAATGAAAATGTATCTTATTTTTCAAGTGAATGTTAGGAAAATAAAATTAGATTATGCTTTGAAAAGTGTTACTCAAATGTAAGGATGTTATTAGCATAATATTGCTAAAAATTTGGTGGGTGACAAGTAGAAGGGGAAGTAACCTACTAAATGTGAATAGAGATGATGATATATATACTGAATTAAACATGAGAGGGAACGTAACTTTAATTTCACAGATTTTTTTTTTTTTTTGGCAGAAATCATTTGCACCATCTACCCCACTGACAGGACGGCGATATTTACGAGAAAAAGAAGCAGTCATTACTCCTGTTGCGTCAGCCACTCAGAGTGTGAGCCGGCTGCAGAGTATTGTGACTGGTCTGAAAAATGCACCAAGTGAACAACTTGTAAATATTTTTGAGTAAGTTCAATACCATTATCTTTCTAAAGGTCTCTTTTAAATTAAATTTTATATTCCATTCTATATTCAGTATATTCAAAATTCTTAAGATAGTGGGTATACATCTAGAAAGTTTCACTGTACCATTTCAGTTACAAAGTATGTTGACCTAAAAGCAAATAGAAGTACCTATTAAAAATTTTTTATAAATATTCTTATTATTAC
Organism: Tonatia bakeri; assembly: GCA_004024845.1. Taxonomy (NCBI): domain Eukaryota; kingdom Metazoa; phylum Chordata; class Mammalia; order Chiroptera; family Phyllostomidae; genus Tonatia; species Tonatia bakeri. The sequence goes on from PVIA01005494.1 coordinate 55,535, forward strand.
TATAGACTCTTAAGGTTAAATACATCTGAAAGGTTATTTAGCTCTGACGTTCCTCTCTTGTAACTAAGTAGTAATGCATTATTGTTTTTTCTTTTTACATTGACTTTAAATGGGTTCAATCTAAATGTTCATCAAAGGGAGGACTGATCACATATTGGTGGGGCAGCCACAAAATAGAACTTTATGCAAATTTTTTTTAAAAGAGGTAACTATAAGAAACTGGTAGGATTCCTGTAGATGAAACCCAGGAAAGTTTGGAGGTCCCTCTAAGACTGCAGCCCCCAGGAGCTTCCCACTTCTCAGAATTGTCCTCACTTAGCCTCTAGCAATTCATTAAAATGGCCTTTTAAGTGTTCTTACCAGGTTATGCTCCCTCTGCTTCTACCCCAGAAGTATGCAACAATGGGATAGCTTTCCCGATCAATGGGAAGACATTGATAGCTATGAAGTTTGATGCTTGCTCAATGATAGCTTTGCTACCTCTGACCTAAAAATGACCCTGCCCTTCAAGAGCAACTGAAGTCCTTCAAAGCTGCACTGATTGCCCTTTATCTCCTTGTGTTTATAATTTTCATCCCTATCAGAATAGTGGCAGGAGAGGAGTAAATTAGAGGAGCATGTGTGTAATGCATCAGCAGAAATTATGTTTGTGAAAGAAAAACGTGTGTATGACAGGTAACTGATGGATGTTTCTCATATTGATGTTTCTCTCCCACATCAATGTTTCTCCCCCTTTCTTTCTCTCCCTCTCTCTAAAATCAATAAGCATGTCCTTGGGTGAGGATTTTAAAAAGGAGAAAAAAGAAAAGTATCGCTTTGATTCAAGGTCCTCCTAGACCCTCAGGTGAAAAAGCAGATAGAGGTCATCACACTGAAGTAATGGTCCATGAGACATTGCAGGTCTAATAACAGGTCCTCCAGGCCTATAGGTGATTGGGGAGCAGTTGGCTGTGCTGAAAATCGGATTCTAGGACCAGGGGAAGACTGGGAGACTAGGAAATCCTAGACAAAAGGCCAGAAGGTCAAAAGGAGTAGACCAGTACTGCTCCCTGATTATATTAGGGCAAGCCCTTTTAATATCAGGTAGGTTGGTCAGGATACCCTCCACTACCATCTCATTAAAAGGCCCTTCACCTCTGGATAAATAATCATCACAACTGACTCCAGGATCCCTTTGGGGTTCCTCCAAATGACCTTGGTTCCCGTGTGGTGCCCAGCCTTCTCATGACTTTGTCTCCTGGTCCTGGGTGCTGCTTGGGCCTCTGTTCTCATGCTCAGACCTCTACCCATTCCACTACCCTCCATCACTACCATCCCCTAGCACCCCTAACCAGGATGCCTTCAAGGAAATGCAAATTAAAACCAAAATCATCAGGGACATGCAAATTAAAACCAAAAATTCTTCTGGGTATATATCCAAAAGAATTGAGAACAGAATGTCAAAGACATTTGCATACCCAAATTCATTGCAGCATTACTCACAATAGCTAAGATATGGAAACAACCTAAATGTCCTATCAGTAGGTGAATAGATAAAGAAAATATGGTGTATATATACACACAGTGGCATATTATTAGGCCTTAAAAAGAAGGAAATTCTGTTGTTCACTACAACATGATGAACCTTGACAATACTAAGTGAAATAAACCAATTACAAAAGGACAAATACTGCATGATTCCACTTATCTGTGGTATGTAAAGTAATCAGACTGACAAAAGGTAGAATGCTGGTGCCAGGGATTGAAGGAAGGGGCAATGGGTTGTTCAAGGGGTGTACAGTTTCAGTCATGCAAGGTGAAAAAGTTGTAGGGATCTGTTTTACAACAGTGTGCACATAGTTAATACTGTAACGTACACTTAAAAATTAAGAGGATAAATTTTTTACGTGCTTTTTACAACATAATAAAAGACAAAGAACCTAGTTGGGAGAAAACAACATAAGATGCAGAGCTTTGTGTTGGAACTTGACAAGAAGTATTTTTGCCATTTGTGCTGCCTACCTCTCTGAACGTGATACTGGTCTGTTCGAACCTGGGAGTGGAGTACTGAACCCTGCACCGGATATGCGGCTTTGGGCAAATTGCTTTCTTTCTACAGTCTTGGATTTGTTTGTCATTCTGAATTAAGACTTACGTTCTGTTTTTGAGTGATAAAAAGGTAACAATAATTTAAAGGTAACAGAGTTAGTTGCTTCTTGCTAAGTGTTTTCCTTTTTAGTGCTATATTTTTCTATTTGTTAATTCTTTTGGCTTAGATAAGAACTACATGTAGTTTATTTTTCCAACACAGTATGTGGGTGCGTATGGAGTGTGCATGTGTGTGTATGAACACTGCCATATAATCTTTCTGTTTTTTCTTAAATTAGATTTATTAAAGTATTTATATTTAATAGTTCTTTTCACTGTATTTTTGTATGAGATTTGACAAATACATACAGTTGTGTATCCACTGCCAGTACACTCAAGACATAGAACAACCCTGACTGGTGTGGCTCATTAGGTTGAGTATCGTTCTGCAAAGCAAAAGGTCTTTGGTTCAATTCCCAGTCAGGGCATAGGCCTGAGTTGCAGGTTTGGTCCCGGATGGAGAGTGTTTATGACAGGCAACTGATTGATGTTTCTCTCTCACTTAAGTGTTTCTCTCCCTTTTTTTTCTCTCTCCCACCCCTCTCTAATAATAAATAAATAAAATCTTTTAAAAATACTCACAAAAAAAGAAACAGAACAGTTCCATTGTCCCTCCCAAATTTATGTCTCTTTGTAGTCAACCCTTGTGCCATCCTCAGCCTCTGGCAATCACTGACATGTGTTCTCTCCCTATAGTTTTGTCTTTTCTAGAATGTCATATAAATATAAACAAAACATGGAGGATGTCGACTCTTCTAATGTTGAAATTCCTAAAAAATGCCAAATTATTTTATTTACAGGCTGTAGACTTGTTTGAAATAGGCTATGTTTACATATCTAGGTTTATAACTGAGAATAGAACTTTGGTCACTAAAAAAAAACAAACTAATTCTTAAAAGAAGAGATGTTGCTAGGCTAGGTTTCTTCCCCCTGGTAATTGGGTTTCTTTGTATTTTATAGATCTTGTATGCGTAATCCTATGGAAAATATTATGAAAATAGTGAAAGAAATAGGAGAGACTTTCTGTCAACACTACACTCAATCAACAGATGAGCAACCAGGATCTCACATAGGTAAGAACACAAAGCTAAATTAACACGGCATTAAAGATAGATTTTTCCCCCAAAGAAGTAGGAATTGAAGTTTTTCCTTCCTTGCTATTCTTAATTTATCAGATTTAAGTTTGTATGTTTTGTTCTTTAGTCCTTAACGGCTATTTCTCGATAGCATATTTTCCCTTTTTCCCCTTACAGACTTTGCTGTAAACAGACTAAAGCTTGCAGAAATTTTGTATTATAAAATATTAGAGACTGTAATGGTTCAGGAAACACGAAGACTTCATGGAGTGGACATGTCAGTAAGTAAATCCACTTTCTCAGCCACTAGCAACGTCTAAAAATCTTAGCCTAGAAGCAGCATGTTGAGAGGTTCTCTGATGCATTGCGAGGGTCCATGGATAATGTTAATGGCAAACTTAGCCAAGGTGACAAATTAGTTGACCTTAGTTGTCTTCAGCACATCTAGAGCTAGACATCTCTAGGCAAGAAGGTGAAATAAGTAAAATTCGTTCTTGGTACACTATCAGTATCCTCTCCATTCAGGTCCTCTTTATTTGTCCTTCGTTCAAAGCTAGGTATAATAAATACCCTTCTCCTGGCTATAAAGCCAACTGATAATTAAGGCATTTGCCCATATCTCCCAGGGATTTTAGAAGAATAAATTCTTGTGGGTTTTTTTGTGGGGGGGGGGGTATTTTTTTTTTTTTCATTATCTTTGAACTTTTATTCAAATCTGACCACTCTCTCCAGTTGCTATGTAAAGGAATTTTTTTTACAAAGGCAAGCCTATTATATATCAGTTTCATCCTCCTCCTTCTAGTCACTCGTGGAATCTTCTGACCTCAGTTCCAGTAGGAACAGATTGATGTGTAAGGGTGCAGCATAACTATTGTAGTAAAATCTCTGTTTCAGCCTGGAAATTCTCATCTCTCCTGTGTTGGCTCCCTTTTCCCTGGATTCCATGTCTTTCGTGATTTACACTAGTACTTGATAGAGCATGTGCTCCTATAGCTTTCTAAGAAAGAAGTAGATTTTCAACTTTTTATTTTGAAACAATTCACAAAAGTTGCAAAAGTATTATAGGGAGATCCTAGGTACCCCTTTGCCTCCACTGGTTACATTTTACATAGTACAATATCAAACCAGGAAATTGACATCGGAACAATGTTTTTCTTTCTCTCCCTCCCCCTCCCATTGTATCACATGTATAGATTATATAACCACCACCAAAATCAATATACAGAACTCTGTCCACTACAAAGATCTCCCTTGTGCCACCTCTTCATAATCATGCTCACTCTCTTCAGCCACTAATGTGTTTTCCACTTCTGTACTTTTATAACACACTTTGTATGAGTTCAGTTCTTTTAAGTTTGTTAAGGGTTATTTTATGATATAGGACATGTTTTTATCTTGGCAAATTCTGGGCACTTAAAAAGTGTGTATTCTGCTGTTGTGTGGAAAATTCTGAAATGTCAATTGTGTCCTTTTGATGGATGGTATTGTTGAGTTCTCAATATCCTTGCTGATTTGCTATGTAGTTCTGCCAATTGTTGAGAGAGCGGTATAGAAGTCTCCAAATGTAATTGTGGATTTATCTCTTTCTCCTTTCAGTTTTCTCAGATTTTTTAAATTCACATATTTTGAAGCTCTGCTGTTTGATGCATACAAATTGAAGATTGCTATGTCTTTTTGGTAAATTGACCCATTTATCATGATAAAATGTCTCTCTAAATCTAGTGATTTTCTTTGTTCTGAAGTTTGTCTGATGTTTATAGCCACTTCTGTTCTCTTTTGATTAATGACTATGTGGTATACCTTTTTTCCATCCTTTTGTTTTGTAGCTACCTATATTTTTATATATGAAGTGAGTTTCTTATAGGTAGCATAGGATTGAGTCATATGTTTTTTATTTATTCTGTCAATCTCTTTTAATCAGTAAATTTAGACCACTTACATTTAATCGTTGATATGTTGGTGCAGCAATTTTCAACCAGCGTGCCACAAGAATTTTTAAAACATGCAACACCTGACTATTTGGTCAGGGGCACTGACCTTTTTTCCCTTAGGTTGTCAAGTAAAAAAAAGACAACAGCCAACACAATAACAGCCATTTGGTGTGAATGAATCAAAATTATACCTATTTTTGTCATATTGGGAAAAAAATATTTTGGGGGTGCCACAGAATTTTAGTAATTAGTTTATGTGTACCATGAGATGAAAAAGGTTGAAAAATCACTGTTAGGGCATAAGTCTACCATTTTATTTTTTTGTTTTCTATTTGGTCTCTCTGGTTCTTTTTTTTCCCCTACCTTCTTGTGGATGACTTAAACATTTTTTAGACTGTATATCTGTGTGTTGATTTTTTAGTGGATGCTCCAGGTATTGCATTATATATAACTTCACAGTCCACTGATATAGACAGATTACCAGTTCGAGTAAGGTGTGGAAACCTTACCTCACCTTAAGTCCTATTTCTAAAACTTTGTATAATGTTTTTTATAGTCACACTTGATTGGTAGTTGTCTATATTTAGAATTCTAGATTGACAATCGTTTTCCTTTGCCATTTTGAGGCATTTCCTCATTATCTTCTAGATTCTAGTGTTGCTAATTAGAAAAAAGAAGTCCAATGGCATTCTTTTTTCTTTCAAAAATATTTTATTTATTTGTATTGGGAGAGAGAAAGAGGGAGAGAAACATAAATGTGTGGTTGCCTTTCATGTGCCCCCTGCTGGGAACCTGGCCTGCAACTCTGGCATGTGCCCTGACTGGGAATCTAACCAGCAACCCTTTGCTTCATAGTCTGGTGCTCAATCCACTGAGCCATACCAGCCAGGGCAGAAGTCCAAGGGCATTCTAATTCTCATTGTTGGTATGTGACTTCTGTTTACTTTCTGGAATCTTAGTATTCTCTTTTTATCACTGATGTCCTACATTTTATAATAAAATGCCTTACTGTACATCTTTATTAATATATTGGGCATTCCTACAGAGTTGCTCTTTTAGTGCCTAAATTTGTGTCCTGCAGTTTGGGGGAATTTTATTGCATTACTATTTCTTAGATAATATGTGTCCCACTGAGTTATCTCACTGGAACTTTTATTTTTCAGATGAGGGACCTTCTGGATTAATCATCTTTATTTTCTTCTCTTATTTTTCTTTCTTTGTATTTTGTTCTAATTCTAAGGGTATTTATCCAAGGGTATATCATCCTGTCCTAATGAATTTCTCATTTTAGATATATTTTCATTTCTAAGATCTCTTTCTTGTTCTCTGAGGTTATTTAGATTTCTTCAAAGTTTTTTTTGTGTGTATGTTGCTTTCATTATCTGTTCCCTCTGAGTCTCTTTTCTGTTTATTTTGACCTTTGTATTTCAATGGAAGGTTTTCTTCAAATGTTGGGTTACTCTTGGTTGTTCATTTATATTTGAATGAGACATTACTAAACTCTTATGTTGACAAACAGCTTGATTCAAAACTCAGTATGCAAGAGTGAGAATAAAAGTCCACCAGCCTCAGGTGATTATGTGGTATTAGGGACCCTCAACAGTTGGTGTCTTTAAAGGCTTTTGGGGAATATTTTAGTTTCTATAGAGAAGTCTCTGCTAATATCTTGCCTCACAGTTGGTTTTGTGGAGCAGAAAAAGGAAAGGAGACTTGATCTCACAATTCATTCTGCAGACTTTCACTTACAACCTCAGTCTCTTGTATGCCTAGTGTTCTCAAATTTTGAGTCTCTAGTTCAGTTCTATAGAGAATAATTTTTCAGATCTGTTGAGATAGACTAGAGGCCTGTCATCTGGCTCCTTAGAGTGGGGGTTGAGTGAGTGTAGTTCTATCTACAACAGACTTTCAAATCATCCATGTTGGCTCCTTGCCCAGCCACTGTTTTCTATTCTATATGTGCCTTCAGTTGCTTTGCTGCTTCTCAGATTGCATAAAGCAAAGTCATTTGTTTTAAATGTCTCCTTTATGTTTGACCATTTTACTTTCTGCTGAGTAATTTGTCATCCTTCCATCCATTTCCAGTTTTTACATATTATAGTTTGCAGTTGTAGATAACTTGTAGTTTTCGCCAAAATAGTTTGTTTTTTTTTCTCTTTGTTGATTGGGAGTGGTATTTGAAAGAGGGATGGCACAAATAGAATGTTTAAAACTGAAAACTGAGGTTGAATCTCAGACTCAGTGATGAAACAGGACTTTTATCTTCTTAGTAAAATATTCCTTGCTCTGAACTTTTTTAAGTCTTAGTTGTGACATTATACCTTTGATTTCAGTATTTTGATTAATAAACCCTTATATTGACTAAACATTGGTAATAAAACATTTTTAAAAAACCAGCCCTGGCAGAGTAGCTTATTTGGTTAGAATGTCGCCCTGATATGCCAAGGTTATAAGTTTGATTCCCAGTTAGGGTACATATAAGAGTCAACCAATGAATGCATAAATAAGTAGAACAACAAATCAATGTTTCTCTTTTTCTCAAAATCAATCAATAAATTTTTTTTAATTTAAAAAGTTTTAATAAGTAGTCCTAGTGCTTTTCTTTTAATGGGAATTTTGACTATTTTATGATTTGCTCAATTTTCCAAGCAGATTGTGATGCAGGCCTAATTTAAATATATCTACCACTGAGCAGGATTATATATTATAAGAAAACTCATTACAAGTTTGAGGATTCAAATTTATATCTCTGATAATCTGCTATTAGATAATATATACAGTTATTTTATATTTTTATAGTCACTCTATAAACAAGAGACAAATGATAAAATGCTAGAAATATTAAACTGTGGTCTTTCTCTTCCCCAAGGTTCTTCTAGAGCAAGATATATTTCATTGTTCCTTGATGGCTTGTGGTTTGGAAATTGTGCTCTTTGCCTATAGTTCACCTCGTACTTTTCCCTGGATTATTGAGGTTCTCAATTTGCAGCCATTTTATTTTTATAAGGTGAGATTAAAACAAAGTTCTGTTATGGTATACCTTACGTAAGAATTCTATTTAGCTAGAGACAAGAACACACACACATACACACACACGCACACAAATTCTATTTATCTTAGTGCTGAGGAAACAAGCCATAGTGATGTTTGGAAAATATCTCCAGAGATATTCTGAAAACAGATATTCCTTTTGGGTGAAATCAAGTACCAAAGAGAGGATGAATGGTATATATAGATTAAGCAAATCTCATAGCTTTGCTTCTTTTTCTATCACTGACTGGCAAAGGTAACCAGGAAGTTACTAGTTAACTTTGACTTTTCCATATTTATGAATGAAAATCATAATCCTGGACTTACTATCAACATGCCAGATAGTTAAGTGCTGGACTCACATTCTCCCACAATGACATGGAAATTAAAACTAAACTATAGAACAATAATCATTCAGAATCATCTGAAATCTAGTGGAACAGAAGTCCTATAACTAAGGATATAAGAAAGAAGCCATATCAAGATGGCAAGTAAGTGCGGAGATGCAGAACAGGCTGGTCCCACACCCAAGTGTGGCAGTTAAAAATCAGGAAGAATGTCTCAGCTGCAGGGTTCCCCCCTGAGGAAAAAGGGGTCTGAGCCCCAGCCCAGGGCTCCAGTGCTAGGAAGAAAAGTCCCCAAAACTTTAGCTGTGAAAACCAGTGGGGATTCTGACTGAGTGACATGAAGGGCTTCTGGAGTCCCAGGCATTCCTCTTAAAGGACGCATGCAAGGACTTAGTAGGACTCACCCCTCTGAGCTCCAGTGCTGGGGCTACCGCTCAAAAGACCCTAGGGGAGGAACTGAATTGTCTGGCTTGGGGTGACGATTGAAAGGACAGCTTTCTTCCAGAGTTCTGGCACAGGCCATTGTTCCTTTGCTGAGGCCTTCTGTCATAGAGAAGGAGATAGGTGACATATCTGAGTCTTCATCAACCTGGCGAACACTGTTCACCCCCACCATGTTGATTCCGAGATCCTGCACCACACAACTTTCAGGCCTACCCAAATCATTTCCAGTAGCTGCTCCACACAAATAGCATGTCTTTGTTTATACTGCAGACTTTCCAAAATCCCTCAAAGGTTCACAAACTCCAAACAAGCAGCATCTAGCTTCAGCCTTCCCCATACCTCTTGCTATGTGGCCCTACGCTGAGCGCTGGCAGCATCACCCAGCCTTGGTTCACAACTTGATCTGTCCCAGACACCTCCAGGCCCAGCACTGGTAGCAATCGCCTGCAGATCATGCTAGGGTAGCCCCAGGTAGGACATAGGTGGCAGCTGATCTTGGCCTGCATCTCCTAGGAGATCCCAGGGCCAGCACAACTGATAGACAGTTTAAGACCAGGCCAGAGTATCACCCAACCACCTCTGTTAGCGACACCTTCAAGGGACAGACTCATTGGTCACCAGAGTTGTGCTGAAGCAAATCCTCTGTGGGGTCAGCCCTACACAATAACTCCACTGTAGTTATGGCCACTTCTCCCAGCTGTTGGGCTTTGGAGTAAATTTCTCCCATTGATGTGCCAACAGCAATCAAGGCTCAACTAATAGGAGGGTGCATATAGCTCATGGGGGTGGGGGAGTCACCTGGACACATAGCTGGGGTCATCAGGGTAGCTGTGCCACTCTACCCTGCAGGACACCTACTACATAAGGCCACCCTACCAAGACTTGGAGACATAGCATCTCTAGTTAATACATAGAAACAAACACAGGGAAGCAGCAAAATGAGGAGACAGAGAAATATGTTCCAAATTAAAGAGCAGAACAAAACTTCAGAAAAAGAAATAAAATGAAGACAAGTAATCTACCAGATGAAGAGTTGAACACACTGATTATAAGAATGGTCAAATGCTCAATAAACTTATGGGAAGGGTAGATGAACTTAGTGAGAACTTCAATTGGTAGATAGGAAACATAAAAATAGAGAAAACATTAAAAAGAACCGGTAAGAAATGAAGAATACATTATAATAACTGAAATGAACACAGCACAGGAAACCAACAGTAGAGTAGATGAAGCAGAGGATCAAGTTACGAGCTTCTGGGACAACTTTAAACCTTCGAATATCTGAATCTAGGGGTGCCAGAAGGAGAAGAGGAAGAGCAAGAAATTGAAGTTATTTGAAAACATAATGAAGGAGAACTCCCCCTAATCTGGCAAAGGAAATAGACTTTCAGGAAGCTCAGAGAGTCCCAAAGAAGTTGGACCCAAGGAATCGCACACCAAAGTACATATAATTACATTACCCAAGATTAAAGATAAGGAGAGAATCTTCAAAACAGTAAGAGACAAGAAGATAGTTACCTACAAAGAAGTTCCCATAAGACTATCAGCTGATTTCTAAAAAGAAACCTTGCAGGCAAGAAGGGGCTAGAAAGAATTATTCAAAGTCATGAAAGGCAAAGAGCTACATACAAGATTACTCTGTCCAGCAAAGCTTTCATTTAAAATGGAAGGGCAGATAAAGTGCTTCCCAGATAAAGTCAAGTTAAAGGAGTTCATCATCACCAAGCTCTTATTGTATGAAATGTTAAAGGGACTTACCTAAGAAAAAGATAAAAAATACGAACAGTAAAATGACAACAAACCCACAACTATCAACAACTGAACCTAAAAAACAAAAACAACCTTAGCAAATAACTAGAACAGGAACAGATTCACAGAAATAGAGATCACATGGAGGGTTATCAGCAGGGAGACTGGGGAAGAGAATTGGGGGAAAGGTACAGGGAATAAGAAGCATACATAGTAGTACAAAATAGGGGGAGGTTAAGAATAGTATGGGAGATGAAGTCAAAGAACTTATGACCCATGGACATGATCTAAGGTGGGGGAATGGTGGTGGGAGCGGGAGTACAGGGTGGAGCGGAATAAAGGAGGGGGAAAAAATAGGACAACTATAATGGCATAATCAATAAAATATTTTTTTAAAATCTTGCTATTTGCAACAACACGAATGGACCTAGAGCAGCAATTTTCAACCTTTTTCATCTCATGGCACACTAAATAATTACTAAAATTCAACAGCACACCAAAAATAATATTATTTGTCAATATGACAAAAACATAGGTGTAACTTACAATAATGGTAGTAACCACCTACCCTTTTTCCTCTGAAGTAACTTTTTCAAAAAAAAATCAGGTGCCTACCCCTGACTGAAGTGGCTTGGTTGGAGCATTAATCCATAAACCAAGAGGGTTGTGGTATCGATTCTTTGTAAATAGCCACGAGATCAAAGTTTCTCTTCCTCTCTTCCTTCCTCCCTTCCCCTTTCTTTGTTGTTTCTCTTCCTGTCTTTCTCCTGCCTTCCCCTTTCTGGTTCTCTTCCTCTCTCCCTCCCTTCCCCTTTCTCTGGTGTTTTTCTTCCTTTCTTTCCCCCTTCCTTGCCCTTTCTCTAAAATCAATAAGCATGTCCTTGGGTGAGGACTTAAAAAACAAAACATGTGCCTATACTTGTATATAAGGATTTCTGGTACCAATAATTAACAAATCACATGCAACCTTATTATGCAATGTGACCAATAAGCTGCAACGCTATTACATGACCTATATATTTATGGTTCAAGACAGCATTGACACCAGACAGCTATTGTGCTGGCTGTTGCCATTTTTTTCTTTAACAATATAAGGGAAAAGAGGTCAGTGCTTTTCCATCTGAATTGTCAGTTGAGTGAGATTTAAATATTTTTTTTAGTTTCTCAGGGAAAAATGCTTCTTTCTACTTACTTTAATGTTTATGTGTATATTTAGTTATTTAGCTTTACTGTTAGGAAATATATGTAATTTTATTGAAGGGAAGAGTTGTTTTTGCCCTTACTTAATAGCAATTTATTTTAACCCTTTTTTACTTAAGTGAAATGCCTTTGTTTTTTAACCGTATAAATAACATACTCCTTTAAAAAAGAAAACAAAATTACTTAGAACTGTAAATATTAAAATCACATTAAAATTCTAATTATAAATAATAATAATCACTTAATACTTTTGTGTTCTAGATATTTACTTTTTAAAATGAAAATAAATGGCAACCTATATATTAGGTTGACCAAAAAAGTTCATTTGGTTTTCTTGTGAGATGGACTTAGTAATGTTTAGTTGTCCTCAACCTCTTCCAAAACAATTTTGTTAGATTGTATTGTGACAGCTGTCATGTCAGCATCCATTTTTTTTTTTTTTTTAATGTTGGGAAGTAATTTTTATTTTTTTTTAAGATTTTATTTATTTATTTTTAGAGAGGGAAGGGAGAGAGAGAGAGAGAAACATCAATGTGCGGTTGCTGGGGGACATGGCCTGCAACCTAGGCATGTGCCCTGACTGGGAATCGAACCTGCGATGCCTGGTTCGCAGCCCGCGCTCAATCCACTGAGCTACACCAGCCAGGGCTAGCATCCATTTTTTTAAAAACTTATCAAAATTGGTGAATTTTTGTGTAGCCATTTCAATATTGAAGATGGAAAATAAACAACATTTTTGGCATATTACATTTTATTATTTCAAGAAAGGTAAAAATGCGACTGAAGTGCAAAAAGATTTGTGCAGTGTATGGAGAAGGTTCTGTGACTGATGAAATGTGTCAGAAGTGGTTTGTGCTGGAGATTTCTTGCTGGATGATACTCCACGGTCAGGTAGACTAGTTGAAGTTGATAGTGATCAAACAGAGATGTTAATTGAGAACAATCAGTGTTACAGCACACAGGAAATAGCCGACATACTGAAAATATCCAATAAAGTTATTGGTGAAAATGAAAAATGTGTCTTTTATTATACAGAAAAAACTACTAAATAGAGTCCTTGGGCAACCCAATATAAACAAGTTTCTTTAACTGTTATTTATTCTGTTCTTTTGAGCTATTAGGAAGAATAATGTGAATTCAAAATAGCAATAAATTCACATTCAAAATAGCAATAAATTCAAAGTAGCAATGGACTGGGAACTCAATACCTGACTTCTGCCACTATTGGACTATTAATAGTTTTCACCTATCATTGTCTTAGCTTTTCATGTATAAAGAAAACATGAAAAACAGAGGTGTATGTGAAATATTTTGAAGATCTTAAAAACTCCTTCAAAGATATCCTTGGTTCTGTGTCATTAGTAAGACCAGAACTTTTCATACATGCAAGCCCACCCAGTTTAGAATTGACTGCTTGAGAATACATTAACTTCTCAATGTTCTTGTCTCCAGGTTATTGAGGTGGTGATCCGCTCAGAGGAGGGGCTTTCCAGGGACATGGTGAAACACCTGAACAGCATCGAAGAACAGATTCTGGAGAGTTTAGCATGGAATCACAATTCTGCACTATGGGAGGCTCTCCAGGCTTCTGCAAACAAAGTTCCTACTTGTGAAGAAGTGAGTCAGGACAAGGATAATAATCCTGTCATTTTATAAAATAACAGCTTTATTGAGATACAGTTCACATACCATGCATTCACCCGTTAAGAGTGTACAGGTCAGTGGTGTTTAGTATAATCACATTGTGTGTGCAGTCATCACCACTGTCAGTTTTGGACCATACTTGTCACTTCAGCAAGAAACCGTACCCTTTAGCTATCACTTTTCTACGCCCTGTCTTTTCCCTAGCCCTACACAACTAGCAGTCCACTTTCTGTCTCTATTCATTTACCTATTCAGGACCTTTCACATAAATGGTATCATACAGTATATCATATTCCTTTTGTGATTGGCTTCTTTCAGTTAGCATCATGTTGTCAAGATTCATCCGTGTTGTATGTACCAGCACATCATTGCTTTTTATATACTTTATAATATTCAATTGCATGGATATACCATTTGTCATTGATGGACATTTGGGTTATTTCTACCTTTTGACTTACGAATAAATGCCTCTATGAACAGTCATGCACAAGATTTTGTGTGGAGATAAGTTTTTCTTTTTCTTGGGTATATATCTAGGAGTAGAATTGCTGGGTCATATATAACTGTTTAAGCATTTGGGGAACTGTCAGACTTTTTTCCAAAGTGGCTGTACCATTTAACAGTCCCACCATCAATGTATGAAAATTTCAGTTTCTCCACATCTCCTCCAAACTACTTACCTTTTTTAAAAATATTTTTTAAAAATTTATATTTAGAGTAAGGGGAAGAGAGGGAAAAAGAGGGAGAGAATCATCTATGTGAGAGAGAAACATCGATTGGTTGCTTTTTACACGCTCCCTGATCTGGGACCAAACCCACAACCCAGGCATGTGCTCTGTCTGGGAATCGAACTGGTAACCCTTTCACTTTGTGGGTTGACGCCCAACCAACTGAGCCAACCAGTCACGGTTTTCTTTTTGATTCTAGCCATTCTAGTAGGCATGCAGAGATACCTCAGTTTTTATTTGCATTCTGGTGATAGCCTGTGATGTTCAAATATCTTTTCATATGCTTATTAACTATTTATATATCTTCTTCGGAGAATTATCTATTCAGATCCTTTGCCCATTTTTAAATTGGGTCCCAGTCTCTGGAACTTCTCTGGGACTTACTTTTTATTATTGGGTTATAGGAATTCTTCATATATTGTCTGTAGAATCTGTACATGCAACATATTCTGTTGGTTATCTTTATATTTTCTTGATGAAGTCCTTTCGAATAAAAAAGTTTTTAATTTTGATGTGTAATTTATCTATTTTTTATTGCTTATGATTTTGGTGTCATGTCTAATAAACCATTAATTCCATCATTTTTAACTTTTTCAGTGTCCACATAAAGAATTAAATACTTTTCATTAGTAGTATTTAGAATAAAAAAGCCAGAACTTTGTCCCTAATACATACAAATAACACATTTAACATTTTAACATCCTGTGAGAAATTGAGAGAATTTTTAAAAGATTTTATTTTTTCAAATTATATTGTATTGATTATGCTATTATAGTTGTCCCATTTTTTTCTGCCTTTTATCCTCCTCCACCCAGCAGCACCGTCCCTCCAGCATTCCCTGCCCTTAGTTCATGTCTATGGGTCGTGCATGTAAGTTCTTTGGCTTCTCCATTTCCTATACTATTCTTAACCTCCCCCTGTCTATTTTGTACCTGCCAACTATTCTCCTTATTCCCTGTAGCTTTATCCCCCATTCTTCCCCCTCCCCACTGATAACCCTCCATGTGATCTCCATTTCTATGATTCAGTTCCTCTTCTAGTTGTTTGCTTAGTTTATTATCATTTTTGTTTTTTAGGTTCAGTTGTTGATAGTTGTGAGTTTGTTGTCATTTTACTGTTCGTAGTTTTGACCGTCTTCTTAGATAAGTCTCTTTAAAATTTTATATAATAAGGGCTTGGTGATGATGAACTCCTTTAACTTGACTTTATCTAGGAATTACTTCATCTACCCTTGCATTCTAAATGATAGCTTTGCTGGATAGAGTAATCTCAGATGTAGGTCCTTGCCTTTTATGACTTTGAATACATCTTTCTAGCCCCTTCTTAACTGTAAGTTTTGGGTGTTTGTTTGTTTGTTTGTTTTTAAAGAAATCAGCTGAGTCTTACGGGAACTCCTTTGTAGGTAACTGTGTCTTTTCTCTTGCTGCTTTGAAGATTCCTTATCTTTTTCATCTTGGGTAATGTAATTATGACGTGCCTTGGCATGTTCCTCCTTGGGTCCAACTTCTTTGGGACTCTCTGAGCTTCCTGGACTTCCAAGAAATCTATTTACTTCACCAGATTGGGGAAGTTTTCCCTTATTATTTTTTCAAATAAGTTTTCAATTTTTTGCTCTTCCTCTTCTCCTGGCACCCTTAGATTCAAATGTTGGAAGGTTAAAGTTGTCCCAGAGGTTCCTAAGCCTCTTCTCATTTTTTTGAATTCTTATTTCTTCATTCTGTTTCAGTTGAATGTTTGTTTCTTCCTTCTGCTCTACATCATTGATTTGCACTCTGGTTCTTCCCTTCACTGCTGGTTCCCTGTATATTTTGCAGTATTTCACTTTGCATAGCCTTCACTTCTTCCTCTACTTTGCATCTGTGCTCAGTCATTTCTGTGAGCATCCTGATTACTGATGTTTTGAACTGTTGAATCTGATAGGTTGGCTATCTCCTCATCACTTAGTTCTTTTTTGGAGTTTTGGGCCATATTTCATTCATTTCATTTGGGCCTTATTTCTTTGTCTGGGTGCACCTGTTACACTGTAAGGAGTGGAGCCTTAGGCGTTCGCCAGCGTGGGGCAGCCACATTGCTGGTGTGGTGCTGCATGTGGGTCAGAGAGGAGACGGTGCTGCTGCTTGCCTCTTGCCCTGCTGTCGGTCACTTCCCTCGCTTCCCTCAAGTGGGCTGTGCCCTTTCAGGTGCTGATTCCTGGGTGGGTGGGTTTGCGTACATTCTAGGGTCCCGTGGGCCCCTCCAACAGACTGTCCCCTAAGATAAGTTTCTCCCACTGCTGTAACCCCTGTAGATTTTGAGGGCAACCCCTTAGTTGCCCGCACTGTAGCTCTGGGTTGCTTGGTTTGTCTCGTTCCCCAGTTTTTCCTCCTTCTCCTCGCATGAATGTTGGACCTCCTCATCCACCAGCCACTGCCTTGCCTGCCCCTGTCTGCCAGCTGCCACAGGTAGTCTCACTTTCTCACAGCCCTAACTGCCCCAGCTTCCTGTCTCTACCCTTCTACCAGACCAGTCAGTTTCTTTAACTCCTTGGTTGTCAGACTTCCATACCATTCAATTTTCTGGCAGTTTAAATTTGTTGTTATCCTTCTTTTGGTTGTGCGAGGAAGCGAAACTTATCTACCTATGCATGCATACTTGCTGGAAGCCAGAGATTGAGTTTTTCCCTTCACCTCTGTTATTCTTTTATAATTCTTTTCATTCCCGTTTGCTTTTCCATCTCCGTACACTTTTCCCTCATTCCAAACTATTGAAGGAACTCTCCGAGACCAGGAAGAACTTAAAAAAGAAAATGGTTTCTAAAAAAAAAAAAAATCTCTTCCATGAATTTTTCTTCTTTCGTAGCACTGTGATTAATGGGGCAGTTAATCACAGTATACTGATCTTTAGTATTCATCATTATTTCTATTAGAAAATTCATTGGGAAGTGATTAAAAAGCTGTGAACTTGAAGGAAAAGGATTTGAATTGAGGCTCTTTCTCTATTAATTAGTAGTAGTGTGTCCTTGGGCAAATTTCACATTTTGAGCCTTAATTTTCTCATCTCTAGGTGGAGAATGATAGTGCCTACCTCACAGCTTTACTTCTAATTGTTGATAAATAGATACATTATGAGATTAAGGGAGATGAACTCTTTACATATAATTAACAACATTAACTATTGAGCACTTTATGTAAGTTTTTACGTTCCATGAAGAAAAAAGGAAGGGGACATTATATAGGAAAAGAAGTTAAGTTTTCATTTTTTTCCGTTACAAGTGTTCATAAGTAGGTTTATCTGTATGTAAAGCAAAGGGTTTTTGTTTTCAACAGGTTATATTTCCAAATAACTTTGAAACAGGAAATGGGGGAAATATACAGGGACATCTTCCCATGATGCCAATGTCTCCATTAATGCATCCAAGGGTAAAAGAAGTTCGGACAGACAGCGGAAGTCTTCGAAGGGGTAGGTTCAACATTGGCAAAACAATGAAAAATAACAAAGATCATTTTTCAGAGAAACTTTCAAGTATTTTTTTTTTATCTTCACTAGAGGATATGTTTGATTTTAGAAAGAGGGCAAAGGAGAGAAAGATTGAAACATCAGTGTGAGAGAGAAACATTGATCTGTTGCCTCCCATACGTGCCCCAACTGGGAATCGAACCCGCAGCCTACATGTGTGCCCTGAACAGGAATCAAACTCACAATCATTTGGTGTATGAGATGATGCTCCAACCAACTGAGCCAGTCTTATTAATGTATTATTTATTTCTTCATCAGGATATGAAGGGGGCTAAATGCTTATGTCAGCATCATAGTGTGGCTTGTTCTATGCTTTTTTATGTTAAAGTAATAAGATTTCCAGTCTGATTTTGAATATAATCTATTTTTTAAAGATTTTATTTCTTTATCTTTGGGGGGCAAGGATGGCTTCTTTCACTTAGCATATTTTCAAGGCATATATATATATATTGCAGCATGTATCACTACTTCATTCACCTTTATGAATGAATAATGTTTTATTGAGTAGATATTGTTTGTTTATTCATTAGTTGATGGGCATTTCTATTATTTCCACTTATTGGCTATTATGTATAATACTGCTATGAACATTCAGGGCATATATTATTTTTATAATTAGAGGAACAAATTATTTTCTTGGAAAGATTCAGGCAAAAGAATCAAATAATAGAAAATTTTTAGAAAGCGATAATATTGAGCCTTGACTCTGGGGAGATAAACCTTTTACTTTACCCTTAACATTTTGCTCTTTTAACATAGGGAGAGGTTCAAGAAACGAGGAAGGTAAGCTATCATTTTCACATTTATTGTAAGGACTTACTGCAGGCCCACTTTCTCCTATTAGATTTAGGAGGACAAAGGCCATGTTAGTCACTACTGGATTCCTATTGCCTAGAATGGTAACTCAATTTCTTTTTGTTGAATGAATGAATGAATGAACCTGGTTCATTATTTTGAAATACATATCAAACTGTTTTAAATTTATTTTTCTCTTTACTAGATATGCAACCATTGTCTCCAATTTCTGTTCATGATCGCTTCAGTTCTCCTACTGCAGGAAGTGCTAAGAGAAGACTTTTTGGGGATGACCCCCCAAAGGAAGTACTTATGGACAGGATTATAACAGAAGGAAAAAAGTTGAAAATTGCTCCTTCTTCAAGCATTACAGCTGAAAACATATCAATTTCACCTGGGCAAAGTCTTTTAACAATGGCCACAGCCATAGTAACGGGGACAACAGGACATAAAGTTACAATCCCATTACATGGTAACATTTTAATGCATTTATTTTATATTTTTTTCTGAGTTGGATAAAATTTAAGAATTATCTTATTGGATTGGATCACATGGCCTTGCTAATCCAGGATTTTTTAAAAGTTAAATTTATTTATTTATCATTTTTTAGAGCAATTTTGGTTTATAGCAAAATTGAGTGGAAGATACAAAGATTTCCCATATACTCTTTGCCCCCAAACACACACAGCCTCCCTCACCATCAACACTTCTGCACCAGGAGGTTACATTTGTTACATCTGGTGAACCTGCATTGACATGTTATTATCACCTCCAGTCCACAGTTCACATTAGTGTTCATTCTTGATATTGTATAGTCTGTGGGTTTTGACAAATGTGTGATGACACCTATGAACCATTATAGTATTACACAGAATAGTTTCACTTCCTTAAAACTTCTGTGTCCCACCCTTTGTTTTCAACATGTACTTTCTCCTTGAATTTTCACATTTTATAAATATACTTCCCTTTTTGTTAGGACTTATTTTCATATCTGAGCTTTACAAATGAGTATATTGAGCAAGAGTGTTGTTTTTTTGATTAAAAAGTCCTTAAATGCTCAAAGTAAAACAATAGAAAATAATATTATAACTTAGAATTACTATTTTTGTGGCTTTCCTCTCCTTTTCTACCATATTCCTATGTTTATACACTTAAGTGGATGGATATAATTGACAACTTTTCTGAAGCACATACAGCTTCTTGCTAAAACAGAACTCTTGATTGTACATTTAGGTATTGCAAATGATGCTGGGGAGATCACACTGATACCAATTTCCATGAACACAACTCCAGAGTCCAGAGTTGAGAGTCCTGTATCACTTACTGCTCAGTCATTAAGTGGTGCTTCTCCAAAACAAACTCATCTGACTAAAGCACAAGATGTACATCCAACTGGACTAAGCAGACCAAAGAGAACTGGGTCCTTAGCGCTCTTTTATAGAAAGGTACGTGAATTTATGGCATCTAAAAAGATCTCATTTAATCACTGCAAGAAAGATTGAGTAACAGCAGCTTTCATTTCTTTTTTGTGTGTTTGGTAAAATATATATAATAAAATATATGATTTTAACCTTTTTTTAAATCCTCACCCAAGGATATATTTATTGATTTTAGAGAAAGAGGACAGAAGAGAGAGAGAAACATCGATGTGAGAGAGAAACATTGATCAGTTGCCTCCCATATGCATCTGACCAGGGGTCACACTGCAACTTAGGTGTGTGCCCTGACCGGGTAGTCACCCCGTCAGCCTTTCGTTGATCAGGGTGATGCTCCAACGAGCTGAGCCTCCCGGCTGGGGCAACTATAAATTTTTTGTTAGAAGAAGCCATCCAGAATATGTGCATCTTGAGGACTTCTGGTCAAGAGGAGGTGTAGGTAAACATGGTTTGCCTCGTCACACAACCACAGCAAAAATTATAACTAAATACAACTATCACCCAGAGTCATCGGAAAATTGAGCTGTGCAGAAGTCCGACAACCAAGGAATTACAGTAGTCACATTCATCCAGACGGGTAGGAGGGCAGAGATACATGGAGATGGAACAGGTGGTCCCACACTCATGTGTGGTGGATAAAAATTGGGAGGGAAACTTCAGGAGCAAGAGATCCCAACCCCACACCAGACCACCCAGCCCAAGGTTCTAGTGCCAGGAAGATAAGTCCCTATAACTTCTGGCTATAAAAACCAGTAAGGGTTGGGGCAGTGGAGGAAACTGCAGGATTCTTAGGTGTCTGCTCTTAAAGGGTCTGCAGTGGACTTAGGACTTAGGCAGACTCCTTCTGGGCTCTAACACCAGGGCAGAAGCCTGAAGGATACCAATGGCGTACAGGGAGAAAGTGAGGTGTCTGACATCAGGGTGAGTCTGGAGGACAGGTCCCTTCTGGACAAAACTCCAGAGGCCAGGCTGCGGCCACTATCCTTTTTCTGAGCCCTCCTGCACACAGAGTTACAAAGCAGGTGGCACCATATCTGAGACTCCATCAACCTGGTTCACACGGGTTGCCCCACCCATGCCATTACCTAAGAATCTAACCCATCCAACTTACTCATGTGCATTTCTACAATAAGCCAAGCTACTAAGACAGGGAGTCAAGCAGCTGTACCTAATAAATGGAAACAAACACAGGGAGGCTACCAAAATGGGGAGACAAAGAAATGTGATCTGAATGAAAGAACAGAACAAAACTTCAGAAAAAAGAACTATACGAAGTGGAAATAAGCAATCAATCAGGTGCCGAGTTCAAAACATTGGTTATTAAGATGTGCAGGGAACTCACTAGGTACTTCAACAGCATAAAAAAGACCCAGGCAGAAATGCAGGTTACACTAGGTTAAATAAAGAAAAATTTAGCCCTGGTTGGTGTGGCTCAGTTGAGTGCCAGCCTATGAACCAAAGGGTTGCTGGCTTAATTCCCCGTCAGAGCACATGCCTGGGTTGTGGGCCAGGTCCCCAGTGAGAGGCGCTTGAGAGGCAACCACTGTTTCTCTCCCTCTCTTTCCCTCCCTTCCCCTCTCTAAAAATAAATAAAATCTGTAAGAAAAAAAATTTACAGGGAACCACCAATGGAGTAGACAAAGACAAGAATCAAGTCAGTGATTTAGAACATAGGAAGAAAACATTCAATCAGAACAGCAAGCAGAAAAAAGAATCCAAAAAAAACAAGGATATGGTAAGGAGCCTCTGGGACAACTTCGAACGTACCAATATTTGAATCACAGGGGTGCTGGAAGGAGAAGAGAAAGAGCAAGAAATTGAAAACTTAATTGAAAAAATAATGAAAAAACTTTTCTAATCTGATGAAGTAAACAGACATACAAGTCCAAGAAGCACAGTCCCAAACAAGAAGGACACAAAGAGGACCACACCAATACACATCATATTTAAAATGCCAAAGGTTAAAGGTAAAGAGAGAATCTGCAAAGCAGCAACAGAAAAGCAGAGAGTTACCTACAAAGGAGTTTCCATAAGACTGTCAGCTGACTTATGAAAAGAAATTTTGCAGGCTAGAAGGGATGGCAAGAAGTATTCAATGTGATGAAAAACAAGAACCAACAACCTAGATTACTCTGACCAGCAAAGCTATGTAGAATTGAAGGGCAGATAAAGTGCTTCCCAGACAAGGCAAAGCTAAAGAAGTTCATCATCACCAAGCCATTATTACATGAAATGTTGAAGGGACTTATTTAAAAAGAAGATCAAAACTATGAACATTAAAATGGGAATCAATCCGTAACTATAAACAATTGAATCCAAAACACAAGTAAAACAGAAACATCTATAGATATGGAGATCACTTAAAGGGTTATCATTTGAGGCAGGTGGGCGCCAGGGAGAATAGGGGAAAAGGTAATGGGATTAAGAAGTACAAATTGGTAGGTAGTGAATAGGCAGGGGGAGGTTAAGAATAATATAGGTAATGGAGTAGCCAAAGAACTTACATGAATGACCCATGGACATGAACTAAGGGGGAGGATTGTCAGAGGGAATGAAGGGTACCAGGTGGAAGGGGGTAAAGAAGGAAGGAGTGGGACAAATGTAATGACAATAAAATGTCATTAAAAAAAATATGTGTAATGCATCGGATCAGCTCTATAAAAGACATCTAATAATTATTACT
Organism: Tonatia bakeri; assembly: GCA_004024845.1. NCBI lineage: Eukaryota > Metazoa > Chordata > Mammalia > Chiroptera > Phyllostomidae > Tonatia > Tonatia bakeri. The sequence goes on from PVIA01005494.1 coordinate 78,217, forward strand.
TGATTACATATTATATTTAATCCAAGCTAAGACCATATCTGTTATCTTTTTCATGAATGTAAAGTTCTAGTATCTTTCTCACTGCTCTGGCCCCAGTAGTTCCAGATACAGGGAGGGGATGCCGAAAATGAGTTGCTATAAAATTAATCACAGATAGCTTTGGAGTCAACCACTTGTTTCTGTCTTTCTATCAGTCATGTATTGGATAACTTACATTTGTTTTTAAGCTCTAATTTATGGATTTTTTTCCCTGTCAGAGATACTTTTCTGTTAAGTGATGCCTTACTCTTTTTTAGTTTTTTTCCCTGAACATTTCAATTTAAAGACTTAGTTCGAGCAAATAGTCTGGTGTGGGATTACCCCAGGAAGGTTACCATTTCTTAAAATAATGAAACATAACGCTTCTGAGATGATTAGAAACCATTTTAGAATCTTGCGGGACCTTCAGGTCATTTCCGTTAGTGTCAGTTCATATGATGGCTAACGTGTATAAAGGTTCAGGGCATTGCACTGAAAGCACTCTGACGCACATTAAAATAACCCAGGTATCTCATTTAAAATCTCTTTCATATGTTCATAAAAACAGCGTAGACTATATGGGAAATTCTTTAAATAGTTTTGCTTTTTGACTCATTTTTTGAGTCAAACATTTTAGTTATTTATTTTCTGACATTTTAGGTTTTCTAGCAATTTTATCTGAACCTCCCTCCCCCCAAAAAAGAGACTTCGGAACACTTGAAAAATTACGTATTCATAATGGTCATAACACAGGTAAATTCTACATTTTAGTGTTTCTTACTTTACATAGATGGCAGCATAGAGTAGCAGGAGACATTTATTGTCTCAAAAATAGTTTTTAAGGTAGTTTTTTTTAAAGAAAATTTTGTTTTAATCTATTTCTTTCTGCCATAGCAGTGAACTAGTACTATAGAATGGCATAGCAGTGACCTAGTACTATAGAATGGAAATTTTATGTAATTTAACATATCAACTGCCTAGGTGCTTGTTAATCTTGACCTGAAAGCCCATGTTCACAGTAAGACATAAATTTTAGAAATTATTTTTACTTGTTTTGTTTCATCAATGTGCTACCTTCCATCTTAGGTCTATCACTTGGCAAGTGTACGCTTACGTGATTTATGTTTAAAACTGGACGTTTCAAATGAGTTACGAAGGAAGATATGGACGTGTTTTGAGTTCACTTTAGTTCACTGCCCTGACCTGATGAAAGACAGGCATTTGGATCAGCTCCTTCTTTGCGCCTTTTACATCATGGCAAAGGTAGTGTGTGAGCTGGGGGAAGTTGTTTGCACTGGTTGCCTATATTTGAAACATGAAGTAAAAGTCTGTTGCACTTGATCCTTAGTATGCCTTAAGTGCTGTAATTTAACAGGACCCATCATCATTGATGGAGTAGTAAATTCCAGCTGCTATGCCTATTCTCTGGGTTCTCCATTTAGTTTTATACTAATCAGCTTTCCCTCTCCATGTGTGTGCATTGGTTGTAAAGAAGACAGAAGAGATCTTAGAGACCATTTGTAGTAAAGTAGCTCTCCCCACTACTAATGTGACAACACCATTTCCACCCCCACCCCTGTGGTGCCTCTAATCTGGTACTTTAAAGTAACGTGATCGTTACACTGTAGGTGAATGGCCCAGAGCTGAAAGTTACAATAGCTAATATTCTATAATAAGTGGCAACCTAGGACCTAGGATCACCTGATTAATAATCTAGTATAAAATAGCTTCTATAACACTTTCCTGTGACTTACAGTGCTACCTCTGAAGAACGCTTTATTCTCTGCTTGCTGCAGCATGTTTTAGGTTATAAAATAACATACCTTCTTTTTTAAGTTTCTGCTGTATCTGAAACAACCATCTGCAACTTTGGTCGCAACTGTGTTGGCCACACTGGGTATCCTAGCAGACATACACAGTTAAGTCCTAATGTTTAAGCTTTTTGAGGCAGAGGACATGTTTTCGGATTCCTTTGTGGCACCTGTCTCAACGCGTCTTCACAGCCCTTGCTCTCACTTTCTCAGACCCGTTAGCTGTGCTCGCTTTCTCTCTCCTGAGCTTCGAGAGCCCTTCTTTTGCCTCTAACTTGTTTCCTGAGCCCACATCCAGCCGCCTCACTTTTCCTGCCTCTGTCACTTTCTAAATAAACTTTAACTACAATTTGAAAAACAAGAAAACTCTATACAAATAGGTATTAATAAATGGTATTAATTAATCGTGTGTGTATTCCAAAGAACAATAAAGCCCAGGCTTTGCTATTTTCTAGCTCAGCATTATGGAGAACAGGTTAAATGTTAATGTGCTGTGAAGCAGAGGAAGAGAGTAATTTCAGTGAACTTTATTGATAACCAATAGACCAGAAGGTATTCCTTTATGGATCACTAATGTATTTTCTTACTTTTAGCTATCACCGCGACTTTTTTGTCAAAGCATTAGAACCTACAGTCTGTCCTGACATGTTAAAAGCCTAATCCTATGATAACCACTCATTTTTATTGTGAATCACTACAAGACATTTTTTATAATTAAGTATTTAGTTAATTTACTTTTAAATAAGTAAATGAAATTTAATAAAATGTAAGACTGCATGGGATTCAGCACATTTGAGGGGGGTTTTTGGTCATTTAAAAAAATTTTTATTTGTTTCCATTACCATTTAGCCCCCTTATATCCCCTCTCCCCCACCCCCGTTTTCTTATATCATTCTTTTTACAAAGAAAGGCATTTTCAGTAAAGCCATGCCATAACTATCTTGGTGCTTTTGATTAATGAAACTATTAGCTAGGTCCCCACAGGCCACAAAGCCTGAACTTTGAAGTTAGTACAAATCATATATGGTAGAGGTTTTTAGTCACGGACTGGCCTAAGGCTAATGGCTTTCTGCAAGATTGCTCTCCAGTGCCAGCCTATAATTGAAGTGTTTGTTCAGAGCCATTTTTCTTTTAAGAGCAGTTGATAAATGCAGTTTTTCTTTTCCTTAGGTAACAAAAGAAGAAAGAACTTTTCAAGAAATAATGAAAAGTTATAGGAATCAGCCCCAAGCTAATAGTCATGTGAGTTACATTATGTTTCATGTCCAAAATTAGATTTGTATTTCTCTCAGGAGAAGTCATGTTAAAGGTAAATTTCTTTTATAGTTCTACTGTATTTTAGGTTTTTTGGTTTAATAGATATCATTAAATTCAAGAGACAGTTTCAGTAGAAGCCAGGCCATTGGCTGTTCCTGACTCATGCGTGTATTTGCATATACTTTTCACACAGTCTCCTTTTCCATTTGTTCATCTGTTGAGTAGGAACATTTTTCACTAAAAAATCTAATGAAAAAATATATAATAATAATATTCTTTAATTGCATAAGATTTGATTCTCTGATGACATTTAAATCCAGTGAAAATTGAGGATTTATTAACTTAAATTTAGTTTCTTTTGCCATCTGCTGAGAATCGTAATGTTTGTGTCTTTGAGTAGGTGTCAAGCATTTCTGATAATGTTGTTATAATAGCCATGGTGAGAATCCTTTACAACTTTTCAGTCATGCAAATATAAAATGTTAGTGTAGTGGCCTGGCACATGGTAAGCGTTCATGACTGTTAGGTCCACATTCTTGTTATTATTGTAGCTGAGAACACAGAGTTAGGTTACCCTAAGACTTTGGCCATCTTGGTTGCTCTGCTTTAAGGGCATATAATGGTGTCTTCTCTGGCCCCCACGGTGTGCCATCTAGGAAGAAAGACGGTGGGTCAGTATCCCAGCCTGGTGTGATGGCCTCTTCTAAGAGAGCCCCTCCAGTAGTTTTGTTGTCAGTGGAAATCAGGCTCTTCCATGGAGATCACAAAGAATGCATTCCAAGGACCCACACACAAGAGATTATGGTGTGGCAAGATGATTTATTCATGTGGAAGGCTGTCCCTGTGTCCCCTCTGTCTTCCCTCCACCCATCCAGCCATGTACTCAAAAGGCCAAAATGAAAGCCATTGTCCAGATTGTCTGCTTCATACTAGACCTTAGTCTTTTGGAGCCCACACCGTGTGCCACGGGCCCCAGTATCTGCTGGACCCACATAGTCATGTGCTCCTGGGCGAGGAAGAACACACAAATGAACTGGGCAAGTGTGGATTTTCAAAATAACTAATCAACTTTCCAAGATTTTGTGGGTTTGTAATGAGTTCACCTCCCTAGCCAATGCATTGTTCCCCAGGCTAGACTGACAGGCCTCTATGTTCAAGCACCCCCTACCCCCATGCCCCTTTCACCATCTGGTACCACAGAGGGGGAGGGAGGGATGTTAATCTCCTTGGAGCACAGTGCTCTGGTCCCCTGGAGTGTGAAAAGCTGTAGCTTCCTGGTGAAGCAAACAGGCTCCTGCTCCCCAGTTTATTAAGCTCAATGTCTAAGTCTCTTTGCTCTCTTTCTTATTAATAATTAGCTAACTATCTATGGTAACAGTCTCGCTTCTTTACTTAAGCCCCCAAATACCCTGATGGTGATTTGGAAATATTAGAAGAGCCAAGTACAAGTGTTTGTTATATACTGTGACAGGCTAAGAGTTTCTGGACCTTCAGAAAAACCCCTCAGGAACAGAGCCTAGAGAGGGCCATATTGTCCTTAAAGATCATTAAGGTCAGATTACTGTGTGTCAAAAATGGGCCAAGCCCGAGCCTCCTAAATATCTTCTAAATACTAATACCCGTAGGAGGAGGAGGAATGGATCATGCCTGTCAGCTACCTTGAAGGCAGGAAAGAGTTTCGGTGCAGGATGGGAACAGATTTTCATGTGGCTATTTGAAAGGAGCTGAGAATGGAATGGGAGTAGGAAAACAAGCTTCAGTGACAGCAAATGATTCTTGGGTAAGGAGTAAAAGAGAGGAAGAACAAGTTCTGATCTTTGAGGTTACTTTTATTTGGCAAAACCTGCTCATCAGTGTTTAGTTGCTATTTGTGTACTTAAAATTTTTCTGTTTACACTGTAAACTCCTACAATGGCATATTTTAGGTATAGGCTTAGAATCTGCTTTAGTATTCCCTCTTCTAAGATGTTTGCCATAATCTTCATTTACCAGACTAATAACATCTTGCCCTTGACTATCAGCCATACAAACAAATACTTTTTAATTGTCTTGATATTTTGTTTTTCTTGCTTAACTCGTGCCTCTTTGTGACTCACCAGTCCTTTACTTCCCCTCTGACCTATAGGTCTACAGAAGTGTATTGCTGAAAAATATTCCAAGAGAAGTTGTGGCTAACGATAAAAAAATAAATGGTGATTTTGAAATGACAGATTGTGGTAAGTTGTTCTGTTTAACATTCTATCTGCAATACACCCTCAATTACATTGTACATAATACAATACGGTGGCTGTCAGGTAACACAGTTAGTGATGTAGGTGTTTTGGGAAGAAATAAATGAGTTTGTGATAAGTAGAGGTCAGGAGCCTCCCCCAGGAGGTTGTGCATTGAGACTATTAATTTGTCCCATTAATAAATAAATACATTAATAAATCAAGTAAAAGGCAGTTAAATTTTTTAAATTCAGTAGTCCTCCCTTACCCACAGTTTTGTATTCCTTTATTTCAGTTACCTGCAGTCAGTGGAAAATTCCAGATATTTTGAGAGAGAGAGACCACATTCACGTAAACTTTACTACTGTTCATTTGCTTTTAGTAATAATTTTCCTATTGTATTGTTAGTTGTTGTTAATCTTTTACTGTGCCTAATTTATAAATTAAACTTTATCATATGTGTTTACATATAGGACAAAACAGTATAGATAGGGTTCCATACCGTCCACTGTTTTCAGGAATCCACTGGGGGTCTTGGAACATGTCCCCGGTGGGTAAGAGGGGGCGACTGTAAATCTGAGTACAGGGAAACAAAGATAGCTGTCAGTGATCTGCCTGGGGAGACAATTAAGGAAATATCTTTGTTATTAAAAAGTATACAGGTATTCTGCCACCCCTGGCAAGGCTGCTACCTTGTTGCTACCGTCATGCTAAGACTTGAGGCACTAGTAATTTTTTTCAAAGGAAAATCATATGTTCGGTATTCATATGTTAATGAATTGTGGAAATGCCTCTTCCGCCTATCTCCTTACCCTTGTCTCATCTTTTCATTATTTAATGCGCATCACTGTAACCCTGCTTTTGCCCCACCCTGTATGTGCGCACGTGTGTCATATACCAGGTCTGGCAGAAGTACCGCCTGCTTGAGTGTGGTTGGTAGGGTAATAATATGGGTGTAATAATTTATAGTTTTAATTTGAACATTTCACCTAAAATGTCATATGGTATGCTTGAGTGTGATATTGTTATGTTATAGAATTTCATGCTTATCATTTTGTAATAAAAGAGTTTGTAATAAAAAAAGGGGTATTATATGAGCTGGACCCTGTATACTATGATTTCTTTATACAATGTAGGACATTTAGATGGTTTCCAGTTGTATACAGCTTTGTGAGGAAATAACTGTAGATTATTACTCTTTGGTCTTCGTCCTCAAGATAAATTCTTAGAGAAACTGTCTGGATCAAAGATATTTTTTAAAATTACACAGATATCCATGATCATTATGGTATCTACTAGGATCTGAATTTTTAAGATCTTATCAAAATCCTTTAATAACTGCCTAGAATCTGATCCCATTTAAGGATACATAGGCCATTCTCAGTTCTTTTTACATAAATAAAGTATTCCTGAGGCTTTTCAAGACAATGAGAAGTATATAAGACAGTAATCCTGACCAAAAAAAAAAAAAACCCAAAACTATTTTTTTGTTACACAGGTTGCTCTTCAGTCCTAGGCGGTTTTACTGTCCTTGCAAAACCAGGCATGTCAGAGGTTAGACTGGAAACGGTGTGCTCTGTGTTCTATGAGGAAACTTTGTTCTGTGAGAAACAAAGTACTGTATTGTGCTGTGTATTATGTGCACATTTTTGCCCAAATCTTTGAGGGAAAAGTAAGGATGTGCATTATGCCTGGGTAGTACTAATTCTGTATCTATGTAAATGTTTTTAATTCTTTTATTAATGCTTTTGCATTAAAAGTGTAACTCTACAGCCCTGGCTGGTGTAGCTCAGTGGATTGAGCGCGGGCTGCGAACCAGGCATCGCAGGTTCGATTCCCAGTCAGGGCACATGCCTAGGTTGCAGGCCATGGCCCCCAGCAACCACACATTGATGTTTCTCTCTCTCTCTCTTCCTCACTTCCCTCTCTAAAAATAAATAAATAAAATCTTTAAAAAAAAAAAAAAAAAGTGTAACTCTAGCAAGCAATAACAATATTCATATGCAAAATAATACCCTGGAATTCGATAATTGATTTTGTTTCTAAATATAAATAAATAAATAAATAATTGAGTTAAAAGATTAAAATGGGCCCTGACTAGTGTGGCTCAGTGGATTAAGCACTGGACTGCGAACCAAAGGGTCTCCAGTTTAATTCCCAGTCAGAGCACGTATCTGGCTTATAAATTGGGTCCCCGGTAGGGGGCACTTGAGAGGCAACCACACTTGATGTTTCTCTCCCTCTCTATCTCCTCCCTTCACCTCTCTAAAAATAAATAAAATATTTTAAAAATATATTAAAATGGAAGGTTTTTTTTCCTGAAAGTTTGGGCCAAAATGTGGGTGTGCGCTATACAGGGGACTGCTTTATACATGGCAACATATGGCAACTGCCAGCCACTGACTGAGATACAAGGACCAGTGAAGTTCAGGACAGTGTAAATAAGCAAAAGGAAACATATCATGGTTTCTTTTTGATGCAGGGTCTACCAATGAAGTTTGAGGAGAATGAGGGTTAGCTTACTCTCTACAAGAGATCAAATTATTATATATACATTTATTTAGATATTTATTAGTAGGCAAACAAGAAAAAACATTCTTAAGATCCTATCCAGTGGTGGTGGCACAGAGCAAGGAGAGTATCCAGTGGTAATGGTCTCAGGAGTTCTGGCACCAAAAACTCGAGAAAGTTACAGAAGAAGACACCAAAAGGCAAGTCTATGTTCAGAAAAGACGTTTCAGTTCCTGGCTGAGCTATGGCTAAATGCAATGGCCTAGACTTGAACACACCAAAGAACACCACCTTGAGGGAAAAAAAAAACAGTTCTGGTTCTATAAACAAATTCATCATTAGGTATAAAATGATTATTGTTAAAAACACACACTTTACACATTCTATACAGTTAGCTAAAAGCCCTAGCTGTCTGTCCAACTACCACTTCACTGAAGGTTCACTCAAGGCAGATGATATTATCCAGTTATCTTTAAAGCCAGGTTCAAGCCAGCAATATGCATCAGAGTTCAGATCTGGTTGTCATCCGTAACAGCAAAGCCCCACAGACCTCATGGGATATCTCATCTCTTTCATGGTATTGTGGATAGTGTCTCAAATACTCTAACTAATCTGCTTATGTTAAATACTTCTAATTTTCCCAACATGAGCCAGTTTTTAGCATTAGGAATATCTAATAAATGGTTGCTATTTTCGTCAGTAAAAACCTATTCCTGATGTTCAGTATGTTAGTTAGCAAAGCACTAACCACTGGTTGACATAGGCCTAACAGAAACCCTTATTAAGTAGCAAACTGTGGAGAATGAACTTCTTAATGAAAACAGCAATTCAGTCATGTACCATGTGTCCCTTGTTATCATATTAGACCTCTCCAGACTGGCATTCTCAACTGAGAACATGTAAGAGACCCAGCTTACAGCTTCATCTAAGTAACACAGTCACAATACTCAACTATATTATAGCAAATTGAAAACTTTACAATACTTCCTCAGAGGCTTGTTTTAAGGATTAAAAAGAACAGGTGTGTGTGTTTAACACAAAGCCTGCTCCTAGTGAGGCCTCAGTACCAGTAAGTAGTAGCTGGCATATATTGTTTTATTTATAAGCAATATAAAATTTATTATATTTTATTAGTGAATATGGCTTTTGTCTTTTAAAGCTACTTTTTGTAGGGTCATATTTCTTATTCAAAATCTTTTCAGTGTTGAAAACTAGGTCACACATATAAAACAAAAACGAAAAACAAAGTAAATTCTCTGAAGGGACAAAAATTCTGTTTTTGTGTGAGATATGTAAAATTGGTAACTGCACATTGATAATTAGGTGACTTTATTTCCCATTTAGATGATGTTTAGATAACATTTAACAGTCACCTGGTAGATAGACAACCGAGATATTAGTAGAGAACATTCTTATTTGTTTTTAGATTATAGTGATGCCTTTTAGACCTCACAAGAAACTGCCAAAATATCACTGAAATGTTCTAAAACCACTAAAGTTTTAAAGTGGTCTGTGGTTAGTAGCTTTTGCACATCTGGGGATCATGCTGCCCTCTCAATCACAAAGCCAGTCTGCAGTAGTTACCGCACGTTGTTATTGTGAGGAGCAAAAGAACAAATGTGGATGCGGCAGCATGATACGCAAGGAATTCTAAATGCCTCCTCCAGGGAAATGCTGCTGTGCCGGTTGAGCCCATCACCTCTCAGCCCGACCCTTTGACTTATAAATTCTAATCTTCTTTCTTACTTTCACCCTAAAATAAACTTGTTTCTTTCTTCATTTTTAAGTGGTAAGAATTACACAATACGCCCTTTCTCAATCTGAAAACTAATGACACTATGTGCAAAGACTTCAGCATCAGTCAGTCGAGCAGTTCCTCTGCCAGTGCTGGCTGGGGGTTCAATCAATATGTGCACCCCAGACAATTTGGGTGGTCCCAGTCTCTGAAACCAGGTTCCCTGAGAAATAGCTTTCTGCTGTGCCCTTGGATGCAGATGCATTATTTTGCACTTAAAACTAACAGTGTTTTGTGATTGTCGTTGTTGGCGACCTGCAGCCCTAGGGTAATTTGCCTTCTACCTTGCCACTTTCAAATTGGGTCTTTGGAAGTTTCTAAAGCCATAGATCCAGGCCAGAAAATTCAGCATGTCTCTCTGGAGTTCTGCAGATATTATCTCCAGTCTCCTAAGGACTTGTCTCATTCACTGGTGGTTTATATAAAGCCACATTTTAATTGCTTGTCAGTGTTATATGGCAATCCAAAAAAGAGGCATTTCTCCTACTCATGAGAGCAGTAGGGGAAATTATGAAATTATAGTAGTTCATTGGGTAAGGAAAATCATGTATCTTGAAGGCGGGTTGCTTTAAGACTATCTGATGATGGGATAGGGAAATTAACTTACAGCGGTTGGAGTAAGAAACATGTCCATCTCATTTTCCAATGGTTGGATCAAGATAGGAAATTTGGCCTAATCAGGTCTCTTCCTAAATTTAGGAAGGAAAAATTAGAGTTAGGGCTGGTGCTCTTCTAAGGGCCACCAGTGACAGTGAACTGAAAAGATGTGGTTGCCAAAGTGGTATCTAAAGAAAAGAGGTTCACCTTCAGTTTACACGTTTGTATTTCTGAAGATCCCAATTTAATTTATGCATAATATTTGTAGACTTCTGACCTTTTCTAAAAACATTGACTGCTTTACATAAAGGTTTGTATTTAGTTGATTTTTTTTTATATTGTAGAGTGATATTTTAAATCACCAACTCTAATATTAAAATACATCTATTGCAACACTAAATTCTTTTAACAGACTTGGAAGATGGTACAAAAACACCTGATTGTTCCAGTGCGCCAGTGAGAGAGGAAAGAGGCGATCTTATCAAATTTTACAACACAGTGTATGTAGGAAGAGTGAAGTCATTTGCATTGAAGTATGACCTGTCAAATCAGGACCATATGGTACGTTTTATATGTTCCTGTTTTATCAATATCATAGTCATAGTTGGATAACTGAGTTTATTTTGCTAGATAAGTGTTTCAGAGTTAAAGCCTCATTGATGCATTATATAGGATAAAATATATTTGTAATTAATCAGGGAGTGCTTAAGGCTATGATGCAGCAGAGAGCAGAGGAAATCATGGAAGTTTTATCTACAGTGTGATTATGTTGCTAAAAATTATGCATACATATGGGCAAGGACTAGATGGGAACACAGAAAAACAAAAATAATTTAATTCTGGTAATTTTTCTTGCTTTTGATTTCTATTGTTATTTTATGAGGTAAGTGTTTTTCTCAAGATAAAGAGAAAACAAAATAGATAGGCCTGAACTATAAATAATGCCAGCGCTAAAAATTTTTATGCAGATCCTAGATTTGGCAGTACCAGCAGATTTGTGAATACTAGTAGTATTACCAGAATATGAACTGAGTTGATTCCCAATAGTGCAGACTTTAGTTATGAGAAAGAGCATGATTTACACCGTGGCCGGGTGGTTTAGTTGGTTGGAGTGTCGCCCCATACAACAAAAGTTTTGTGGGTTTGATACCTGATCAGGGCACAAACCTAGGTTGCAGGTTCAGTCCCCGGTCAGGGCACATACAGGAGGTAACCGATCAATATTTCTCTCACATCTGTATTTCTTTCTCTCTTCCTTTTTTTCCCCTTCTTCCCTCCCTTTTCTTTTCCTCTCCCTCCCTTTCTCTCTCTCTCCTCCTCTTTCTCCCTTTCTCTCTCTCTAAAAATCAATAAAAACATATTCTCTGGTCAGACTTTAAAAAAGAAAGAAAGGGACAGTAGAAGCTGCACCCAGGCAGTAGCCGTGTATGTGTGTCTCTCCGTTTCTGTTCTTCTTCCTCTCAAGGAGTGTGGTCTCTGACTATTTATCCTGCGAGGCCGTGACGTGACGGCTCATCCTACTCCATCAGTTCTGGCTCCCATCATATGCTGTGCTGTGAATAGTTCTATCATTGGTCAACTGAAACTAGTTTTGTTAGCTTCAAGTAGAAATGAAACTGAAATAATAATTAAAGAGCCATCTTTACTTATTCCTGGAATGGGACCATTGTACCGAATATTATAGAAAAGTACAGACCTTGCTCACCTACCTCTATTTCTAAATCTTTTCACTTTAACATAAAGTCTCAACATTTCATTAACAGGTTTGTTTCATGTCGGACTCATCCTGCTGGCTCATAGAATTCTCTGCCTCTCTTTATGCTCTTTACTGCAGCTTTGGTTGTGGATATGTGTATGTGTCGAGAGAGATTCTTACTGCAAGTGTTAGGACATCGATTATTCTTTGCCCCTACTTTCAGAGAATGGAGTTGGGGTTCCTATGCTCCTGGCTTACTGATTCTGGTATCTTACCCAGAATTCTTCAGGATTTCCTGAAAGTTCCAGGAAAATCGATTTTAGTTTCTCTCTTAGTAATCATTGAAAAATGAGGGTTAATAGACCATTTGTTTGCTTTTTTCTGCTGTAAGTAAGCTCTTAATTTATAACTGACTCCTAACTAGGAGAGAGATGCCAATATGAATAAAAATGTGGTGGAATTCCAAAAAAGGAAAAAAAAAACTTTTATCTTAAAACAAGTTACTTTTTGGTTATTTCAGGTGGAAGCTCCACCACTCTCTCCTTTTCCATATATTAAGCAGCAGCCAGGCTCACCACGCCGAATTTCCCAGCAGCACTCCATCTACATTTCCCCACACAAGAATGGGTCAGGCCTTACCCCGAGGACTGCTCTGCTGTATAAGTTCAATGGCAGCCCTTCTAAGGTAAGGTGTACACCAACTTTACTCTTAAGCAACTTATGCATGTGTGTTAAAAATTGATTTCAGATTACTAGTTAGTAATCTTTAATACTGCTCTCTCTTTTCTTGCATAGTTACTACTAATACTACTAATGAACTGTCACTGTGGCAAGTTTCCTGTGACCAAGAGCAGTGTATTCAGTTGAAGTAGTTTAATCCATTAGTATTGACTTGGTATTGGAGAGGCTCACTGCAGGAGTCCAGTGTGTCTCCCTGGTCAAGCATGATCGTGCGAAGGGACCAGTAAGGCAACATCTGCCAGTGGTCAGTTGTGCAGAATATTATTTAAAGAAAGGCCTTGAAAGTGAAAGTTCATTTGGCGGGTGGTAACAAGGATAGTAAAACGTCTGTAAAAAAGTGTAAGGCCTCCTCTTATTTACACAGATAGTGCTGTGGTTATTCCTACACCGTGATGAAGATGTGATGGGGACATGCTTGCTGTTTTCCAGTATTTCAGGGGCTATTAAGTAGATATGTTCAGTAAGTCTCCAGAAGCCAGAGTCACTGCCAACCGGAAGAAGTTGTATTGGACAGGTTGCAACTCAGTTCAGATACAAAGGCAGCTCCTTAACTCATGAGTGTCTAATTCAGTTCCACAAACATCTACTGAGCTTCTAGTATACTTAGCAAACAAAGCACACTGAGGTAGAGCACCGCTCAGAATTGTATTTCCTCTTCATAGAAGTCGATTTCTTATAATAATGTTTTAGAAGAGACTCTTGCATGAAATCAAAGATGGGACCAGTTGACTTCTAAGGCAGCGATTTCAGAACCATAGGTCAGAATCACTGGGGGAGCTTGGTGAACAGACACCTGTCCCATAGTCCTGCTGATCACAGAGCTCTTGCAGTCAGCTTCCCTGCACAACTGTGGTACATAGCTTTTGGAAAACACTTCTCCAAGGCCCTGCTACTGAGAGTGTGGATTACAGACCAGCAGCATCAGCATCACGTGGGAGCACTTTAGAAATGCATACTCTCAGGCCTCACACCAGCCCTATACCCTACTGATCTGAATCCGCATTTTTAACAAGATCCCCAGATGTTTAGCAGGTACATTTTAGTTTCAGAAGCATTGGTATAGGAGGAGGATCTCAACCTTTAGGGAGCATCAGAACCTCCCAGAGGGTTGGATAAAACAGATTTCTGGGCCTTCCCCCTCAGTATTTGATTCAGTAGGTGTAGGGTGAGAGTTTGTATTACTCATAAGTTCCCAGCTGCTGCTTCTGCATCTGCTCTGTGTCCACACTTTGAGAACCACTGCTATAGGGTAAACTCAATTTTTTAAAACCCCTGAAAAGATTATCTGTAATTAACCTTATTTGGTTGGCCTTGATTCAAAAAATAATCTGCAGCCCATTGTTTCCCTTTGGATAAAGGATAGAGGGCAGGAAAAAGCAGTTACCTTAGTTTTTTGCTGCTATTTCCCCTTTTCCCCCTTTTACTGATGCATGTCCTCTGTTTTTACAGAGTTTGAAAGACATCAACAACATGATAAGGCAAGGCGAACAGAGAACCAAGAAGCGAGCAATAGCCATTGATGGTGATGCAGAATCACCTGCCAAACGCCTCTGTCAAGAAAATGACGATGTTTTGCTTAAAAGACTACAGGATGTTGTCAGTGAAAGAGCAAATCATTAGTGCCTTCCCTTTTTCTGTGATCAAAGCACTTTCAGGTTGTTTTGCAGAAAGTTGGGGCTCTGTCCTTCAAAACATTTAGCCCTGTAGATGATAAATATCACCGAGTTAAAAGAAAAACTGGAAGTGGGGAGGGGGAAAAAAAGAAAAACTGCATGAAAATTATATGCTTTCTTAAACATTCATCCAAAATGTAGTTGGCAGAGATGTATTTTGAGTTGGATTGGAAAGAAATGTTTTAAGTGCCTTTGAAACATATTAATAGTCCTAGAGTTTTTTAAATATTTGTTCCTTGGGTTAGTTTTTAAGATGAAATAAGGGGAAACCTTGTAGTTTTTTAGCTTTCTTTTTAAAATAATCAAGTATCACCTTCCGTGCCTTATAAGGGTTAATAATCTATTTTTGGTAAGTGTGCTTCGAGATATTTGTATTCTCAATTTAATATTAAGTAGGGGTTGGTTCCCATAGCAGCTGGGCCAGAGGATGATACACCCTGTCTCCGACCCACCGTGGTGACTCTGCGTCCAGATGCCGCTGCCATTCTAGGTCGCCTAGATCCCTTTCCTGCCCCTTGTCTCCTTGAGCGTAAGCAGATTTGTACCCGAACCCACACTCACTACCCACTGCCCACTACGCACACTGCTTGTTTTCCAACCCTGGCTGTCTTAGCCTGGTGTCACAACCTAATGAAACAGGCACTTGCTTCTTTTTTAAACTACTATCATTTTGTTTTCTAAACCATTAACTTAACTATACGTGATTACATTATATCATGTAATTCTCAAAACAGGAAGGTGCTTCTTAAGGCAGTAAAATAAAATACAGATAAGAGTTTTTAAAAACTGAATTTTCTATTCATGAGGTAGCACCACGATCGTGTGTGAAATACGGTTTTTGAGGTTATCAGATTAGTCATTCTCAGTGTCTAATTGATCCCTAAGAATAGTTGAACCTTTTTCTAAACTACATTAACATCCCTTCATACCTTATAACTATAAATTATACCAGTAAAACAATGTGTTATTATTTCTTCCTCTTGTTCTCAGTGTTACTGTTGCATGGAGAGTTGCCCATTAGGATCTGATCACTTAGGCCCCTTAAGGATGTTTTCCAGGACTAGGTACGGGGAGACCGCTTTCCAAAGAATCAGCTGTTCAGTATTCACTTTTTCTGGTGTTTTCAGAATCTGGATGGATATGGGTAAGCCATTCATAATTTTTGAGAAAATGTTATCAAATGTATATTTTTGACTAAATATCTTATTTTTTCAAATGCAAAGTGCTTAACTTAAACTGTGTCTAACCCTGGCTACTATGAAGTAGTCTAATACTTGCCTATAAATTAGTAATTACTGTTGTCAGGAATTTTATTTTTAAATTCTAAGAAAAGTGATTTTGCTCGCATTTTACTTTTCTGAAAATTACATCCTCCTTTTTGTGTGTGTAGTATCTACACGTTATAAACCAAATAACGTCACGTGTCTTGAACCCTTATATATGTATTTTTCTTTTTCTTGTATATATTTTTATGTAACTGTAACTATTGTGTCATTTTCATCTTCATTATTAATGTGCAGAACATGTGACCATTGTACATTGACTATATAAGAAACTGAACATGTTTAATCAGTTTTCAAGACAATATTAATGTACATAAAATTATTAATAAAACATTGGAGTTTTTGAGATTATTGAAACAGCTGTACTTGTGCTCTTCAGTGTGATTAGAAGCAATTGTGCAACCATTTAGAAATTTACATCTCTTTAAATATCTGCTTTTTATCTTTTGAATATTTTACTGTAACCTAAAAGTTAATATTCCTGGTGGTTTCTAAGAGCCACAAAGAGAATGGGGAGTGACTGGTTGCTCGATGAATGCAGGGTTTTCCTTTAGGGTGATGAAAACAGTTTGGAAATTCCCTGGCAAGCTAGCTCAGTTGGTTGGCGCATTGTCCTGATATGCCAAGGTTGCGGGTGCCATCCTCAGCCAGGGAACATACAAGAAACATCCAATGAATGTATAAATAGCAAAGCATCACTTCTCTTTCTCTCCCTCTCTCTTTCTCTCCCCCCTCACTCACCAAATTAGGGCAGTTTTCTTTTATTATTTTTTCCAATACATCTCCAGTTTCTTGCCTTTTCTACTTCTGGCACCCCTGTGATATGAGTATTGGAACGCTTGAAGTCAGGGATGGCTTCATTAGAAAGATGAGTTTCCAGAAAGGATTAATGGTAATAGATTCCAGGTGCGGTAACTAACACACAGTGAGATTACTTGGCATCAATGACGGACCATTAATCTGTTTGTAAAGAGAAGAAAATATTCCAGAGGTTTCAGACACCACATCGAGGCCGTGGTTCCATCAAATTTCACAATGGTAAGAATCATCTTTGAGGGCTTACTAACCTCTGAGATTCAATAGTGTGGCACACAAACGGTTCTGTTAAGCATCCAAGGTTGTTATCAGGGAATTTCCAGCACTACTTCTCTAGCGTCCAGCAGAAGAGTAGAATGGCTAAGAGCATGGAGATCCAAGTTCAAATATCTTCCCTGACACTGTTCCACCAGATGCAGTAGGACCTCTCTATTTAGTTAAGTCATCATCACCTCAGGAAATAATGGACCTAGTATAGAAAATAACATCATTGTAGATAAATTAGAATATATAGAAGCAAAAAAAATAAAATCTATACTCCAACTTGTCAGGGTCACTTTTAAGTCTTTTTTAATTTTCAAAAAAAATTTTATAGTCCTTTTTCACGTGAAGGAACTTGTACAAATCTTACATGTATTCTCTGATGATTTTTTTCTCCAGCTTTATTGAGGTATAATTTACATAGAATAAAATGCATTCATTTTTGCCCTGGTCAGTGTGACTCGTGCAATTACCCACCCTCTTTCCTTCCAGCTTCTCCCTCATCATCATCTGTCTCCTCACAGACCACACACGCCCTGAGCCCGGCAAACCCAGCACCACATGCGGGCCCCTCCTGCTGGCACTAATAAAACATATTCGTTATGACACACACAAATTTTCGTAATTATTAATAGCCCCAAACTGGAAACAACAAAAATGGTCATTAACTGGTAAATAAATAAATTATTGTATACCCATCGTATGGAAAAGTGCTGGAGCACGTATGGGAGGAAGCCAATTGAGATTTCTCTCTCTCCCTTTTTCTCTCTCTAAAATCAATAAACAGCCCTGGCCAGCATGGCTCAGTTGGTTGGACATTGTCCTGCAAGGTGAAAGGTCAGGGCACGTGCTTGTGTTCCAGGCCAGGTACCTGTGCAAGAGGCAACTGATCAATCTCTCTTGCACATGGATGTTTCTTTCCTTCCTTTCCCCTTCCCTAAAAATAAATAAAATCTTTTAAAAAATAAAATCAATATACATATAAAATTTTTTTCAAAATGTATTAAGTGTACAGTTTGATGAGTCTTAGTAGTAGTATACAGTCATATAACTATCACCACAATCCATATATAGAACATTTCCATCACTTTAAAGTTTTCTTGTGCCTTTGGATCTTCTTATCTGCTTTCCCTATATCCTCCCTAGTGAACACCCAGGCAATATAAGTCTGCTTTTTGTCATTATAATTTTGCCTTTTCTAGAATTTTATATAAATGTATGTTTATAGTGTGTAATCTTTTGAATTTGAATTCTGGCACTTAGTATAATGTTTTTAAGGTTCATTCACATTGTATGTATAAATATTTCTTTTTATTCCTGAGCACTTTTCCATACTATGGGTATACAATAATTTATTTATTCACCAGTTAATGACCATTTGAGTTGTTTTCAGTTTGGGGCTATTAATAATTACGAAAATTTGTATGTGTCGTAACAAATATGTTTTATTAGTGCCAGCAGGAGGGGCCCGCATGTGGTGCTGGGTTTGCTGGGCTCAGGGTGTGTGTGGTCTGTGAGGAGATAGAGGATGATGAGGGAGAAGCTGGAAGGAAAGAGGGTGGATCTGGAGGCCAGCTCCAGGGGCTCTTCACATATTCTTCTGGGAACAGTTAAAGGACTCGTGGCAAGCTAACACCTTGTCGCCAGTAAGAATAAGAAATTCTAGGAAACTGCCCTGGCCGGTGACTCAGTTGGTTGGAACATCATCCATCCCACCAAAAGGTTGCAGGTTTGATTCCTGGTCAGGGCACATCCATAGGTTGCAGGTTCGATCCCTGGTTGGGACACATTCAGGAGGCAACTGATTGATGTTTCTCTCTCTCCCCCTTCCTCTCAAGATCAATGACCATATCCTCGGGTAAGGATTTAAAAAAGAAAAGAAATTATTGGAAGTCTAGCTGCCCACCACAGTTGATGTCCAATATCTTCATCATGCAATCAAGGACACTGGGGTCCTTCTGGCCCTTTGTGAAGGCAGCCAGGTCTGTATTCCTAAAGGTCAGGAACTCCATCTCGGAAAGTATGTAGCTGTCACTGTCCTTTCCAACATGCCTCTGGAAAGTGGCAGTCAGAGACTCAGCACACCGCGCGGTCTCTGGAGGGCTGGACATTTTTGCCATGTTGAAGTGGAGTGAGGAGTAGAGGCGGCAGCTGAACATACATTTTTATTTCTCTTTTATTCCTTCATGAGTTAGATTGCTGGGCCGAATGGTAAGTATATGTTTAACTTTATAAGCTATTGTCATTTTTCAAAGTGGACCACTTTGCTCCCCACCAGCAGTGTGTAAGAGTTCCACTTGCTCCACATCGCAGCCACCTCTTTTTATTGGTTAAGATTTTATTTATTTATTTTAGAGAGAAGGGAGGGAGAAAGAGGAAGAGAAACATCAATGTGTGGTTGCCTCTCATGCACCCCCTACTGGGGACCTGGCCCACAACCCAGGCATGTGCTGTGACTGGGAATCAAACCAGCGACCCTTTGGTTCGCAGTGTGGTGCTCAATCCGCTGAGTCACACCAGCCAGGGCTGCAGCTACCTCTTGATGTGAATCTTCCAAGACTTTTTCCAATGGATATATTATGTATTTTTTTTAGCTAAAAATGTAGCGTATGTATCACTTAGTATATCAATCATCTTTGCGATGTCTAAATTATACTTCTATGAAAATTCTAATGCTTATGTTCCAATGTATGAATATACCATTATTTATGTTATTTCATTGTCAGACATAGAAAAATTAACAGGGTTTTGGGTGGGTTTCATTTTTGTCATTGAATTTCTTTCAGATATTGGCATTTGGAATACGTTTTGTGTAGTGAGTCTAATCTTTGCAAAGATAAGAATCAGGCATCATTTAGAACATCATGCTGCAGGGTTGCGAGAGCACTAAAAATGCATCATGTAGTGGCACGCCAAACAGGCTCCCTTATTACTGCATTTGGGTCTCTGCTCCAGTGTCAGGTCACACGCTTCCTAGACCAACCCAGCCTTTCCTATACTCTTAGCTTGTTTTATTTTTCTTCCCAGCACTTACAATCTACTCATGTATTACCTGAATCCACCACCAGTAATTCAGTAATTGCATGTAGTTGAATATATTTGTATACATATATATACAAGCTCCATGTAGATAAAACTTTTTTTCCTATGATTTTCCCAGAGTGAAAAATGATGTACTGAAGAAAGTATAGGCTTCACATTTGTTGAATTAACTAGTTGAAGAAGGAGGCTCGGAGATGCTTTTTATAATTGTATACTCACATGTACTGAGCATTTTCTATGTGCCAGACTCAATTCCCATAAAACCCTATAATGAAACTGGTTTTTTAAAAGATTTTGCTTATTTATTTTTAGAAGGAGGGGAAGGGAGGGAGAAAGAGAGGGAGAGAAACATCGATGTGAGAGAGAAACGTTGGTCAGTTGCCTCTCGCTCGTGCCCCAACCAGGGACCTCGAGTGTACTCTGCCCAGGGACCAAACCCACAACCCAGGCATGTGCCCTGACCAGGAATCAAACTGGGGACCTTTTGCTTTGCAGGATGATGCCCGACCAACTGAGCAACACTAGTCAGGGTAATAACAGTGTTTTATATTGTACAAGGGGAAATATATATATTTAAAGCTTTAAGTAACTTGTCCAAAATGCCAAGGTTTAACCCAACTACCCTGGTTCCATAGCCCCACTTTAAAAATTCAATGAAGTTGGGGTTTTTGTGTGGTAAAATACATATAACATAAAATTTACCAATGAACCATTTTTAAGTGTACAGTTCAGGGGGAGTAAGTACATTTCACAACACAGTGCAGCCAAAGTCCAGACCATTTTCATGTTGGGAAACTGAAACTCTCTTCCTATAAACTCCCCCTCCCTCCTTCCCTGCTTCTGGGACCAATACTCCACTGTCTGTGTGTGGGTCTGACTAAACCTGTTGACTGTAAGTGGAACCATACAGTATTTGTCCTTTTATGAGTGGCTCAGTTTGCTTATTACCATAATGTCCCCAGGGTTCATCCGTGTTGTAGCATGTCAGAATTTCCTTTTAAGCCTGAATGATGATATTCCATTGTGTGTGTGTATACATATGTATATATCACATTTTGTCGATTTAGCCATCAGTGATTGGAAGCCCAGTTTTTAATCTATAAACTTTCCCATGTCTTTTGAGAATAGTCTTGGGTCGACTCAGAATTGCATAAGTATCCCAGGCTTGTTCTGTTACCCCCACCCCAGGCTTATTCTGGGAAGTCCCAGGCTGTCTCCTTCCTCCAGCTTCTCTCTTCCTTTGCCTTGGGAAGCATCCTAATTTGTTTTTTGTATTTTGAAGCAGAGCTTCATACCCCCATCACACGCAGAAGAAACTTACCTTGTTGAAAATTTTCCATGTTCCAATGACCATCTTTCTCCCTTTACTTTTTTATTTGAAGATTTTATTATTCATTTTCATAGAGAGGGGATGGGACAGAGAGAGGGAAAGAAACATCGTGGGTTGCCTCTCACATGCCCCCAGCCGGGACCAGCCAGCCCACAACCCAGGCACGCGCCCCAACAGGGAATCGACCAGCAACCTCTCTGTTTGCAGGCGAGTGCTCATTCCACTGAGCCACACCAGCCAGGGCTTTCTCCCTTAACTGGATCCTCCTTTTCCAAACCCCCTGTGAAATGTCAGATAAAATGAGTTACTTAAGGGGCTTTAGAATGTGCCAGGAGGCCTTGAAGGAAGTGGGTCTTATGCACACCCTCACCAGATGGAACTTAAACTTTCGAACTGGGCAAAACCATAAATATTCCAGAACAAGAACATCTGCAACTTGTCCTCAAGGATGGATTTTTACCTGGTGATGGCCCTAGCAATCAATTATGCTCAGCCAGCACCAATTAAAATTCTTCGTGAGTGATGTATGCAGACGTCCCCTTGTTGCCTTTAAAAACCTGGGGCTCTGGTTCCCCAGTGGGACAATGGGTTGCTGCCTGAATCAATATGCTGTGATTGCAGTTCCTTCTTAATGCCAAATAAACATTTTTCTTTTTCTTTGGGTGATTTTTGCCTCCTGATAATTTAGGCTAACACCTCTCTTCTGCTTGCCCTCTGTTAACCCCAAATTCCTTGCCTTTGCTGTATTTTCCACAAACTTCCCACTTTAGAAGCCTTAGCACCAGCTTCCCCAATGCTATGAAGACTCAGTGCCACCTTAACCAATTCCCTAAGGAACACTGCTCTCCTCCCCAGAATCTAGTGCCAGTTTTCTACCTGATATTCAGAACATACTACATAGGGGAAGCTCACTTCCCTGCAGCCGCCTCAACTGTAAATGATACATCTCTTTCAAGTATGCGCGGGACTTTATTTTGCACGATATCCAGTTGCACAGGGATTCTTGGTAATAACGCCATGGTCATCAGAAGTCTGGGACCCAAAGATAGGGAGCCACTAAGTCAAATGTCCAACCTTAGGCTATCAATGCAGGAGCGGATGTCACATAATGTAAATGTGTTGGCCATGTGTATTTTTCTGCCAGAGATGCCATAACAAAATACCGTAGACTGCCCTGGCCAGTGTCTCAGTTCAAGCATTGTCCCATAAACAGAAAGGCCGTGGGTTTGATCCCCATTGGGGAGCATACAGGAGACAGCCAATCAATTTTTCTGTCTCAGATCGATGTTTCTATCTCTCCCTCCCCCTCTAAAAGCAATGGGGAAAAATGTCCTTAGGTGAGGATGAAAAAACACCATGGCCTGGGTGGCTTAAACAACAGAAATGTATTTTCTCTCAGTCTGGAGGCTGGAAGTCCACAATCAAGGTGCTGGTGTTGCCACGGAAATGGGGTGCTTGCAATGTTACATACAAGAAAAGCATTTCAGGGACCATGCATGGGGGGGGGGGGGTGAGGTGTCGTGGTAATGTCACAGGTGTGCACAGGTAACCAGGTTCTTAGTGATCGGGACAAAGAATTGAACAGAACACCCAGAGTTCACAGAAGAAAACATGGGAGCAGGCCAACTCCAAGCAGAGATTGACCTCATGGGCTGGAGGGACTCTATTCTTATAGGGCAAATTCTTCCTGACTAGTTTTGGTGGGCTTTTACTGCGCATGTACAAGTACTTGTATTACTTTAAAGCTACTGCGCATGTGGTCTCCCATGATTTTCCCTGATTGGCCACCAGGGAAGAGGGTCCCACAATGCTACCAGATTGATCCCCGTTTCTCCTGGGGTCCCCCTGTACTAGGTTCACCTTTCCCTTCACCAGAGAATTATAGCTTTCCATGTTAGAGATTGGTGAAAAGGAAAGGAATTATTTATTCAAGTTATACAGACTTAAGAGTAATGACTTAACGTCTTCATTAAAGTCCCAAAGTCCCTTAAAACACCCACAAACACACACAGTCCTTCCTTCCGCTCTTTGCCCAGTCTGGGGTACCATACCTCAGGGAAAGAAATGGAAGTCTGTGGCTCAGGCAGATCCCGGTTCTTCCCAGTAGTCCATGCTCGACTGGCAGGCCATCCTTGGTTCCCAGCACCATCAGCTGTGTTGCCGGGATCTCCAGCTAAAGCCGCATGGTGATTCTTCTCATGGCTGCCGGTGGGGGGGTCCCCCCACTCTGCCAGAGCACGTGGTTCTCCTTACTGACACAGCCTCATGGTCCTCCCCACATGGCTGCAGCCGCATGGTTCTCTGCACAATGGCTGCGGGAGTCTCTACTCTGTTAAAGCCGCATGGTTCTCTCTCCCAGGTCTGAGGGAGTTCCCACTCTGCCAGAAGCGCATGGGTCTCTCTCCAATGGCTGCCTTCTCTGTTTTGTTTTGTTTTTTAAGATTTTATTTATTTATTTTTAGAGAGGGAAGGGAGGGAGAAAGAGAGAGAGAGAGAGAAACATCAATGTGCGGTTGCTGGGGTCCCTGGCCTGCAACCCAGGCATGTGCCCTGACTGGGAATCGAACCTGCGATGCTTTGGTTCGCAGCACGCGCTCAATCCACTGAGCTACGCCAGCCAGGGCTGCCTTCTCTGGGTTTTAAATCCCCACGCCAATCTTCCTCTGCAGCCCCATTTCTGACTCCTCCCCCACTCGGCCACACTTACCCTCAACCTGCTGTCCTTTCCAGGTTTTCTGGTCGTCTTCGTGGGTCTGGGCAGGTGTGGCCCCAAGTCGTGGAGCCAATTATCTCCAAGCTCCCATGCAGACGCTGTAACTCCAGGGACCTGCCCCCCAGTTATGTATTGGTGGGGAAGTTATTTCTATTCCCTGGCTCAAAAGCATGGCCACAGCTATTTAACATGTCTATGTAACCAGTCAAAGGTTATAGATATGTTAAATAACTACTCCAGAGGTTAGCTGCAAGGCTGTTGCTATGGGAAACAGCTCTTAACGGGCCTGCTCCATTTGTCCCTTCCCCCAACCCACACCTGAGGCAGGGGCGGTGAGGACATCGAAATATTTTCTGAACACCTTGAGTTCTGGACCCCACTACAAATCCTTCTTTGGGGGGGGCCCCTGGCTGCACCCTCCTACAGTAAGGTTTATTGAAGCTAGAGCAAACACAAAGACTGCCCCGGGTTTAGCTCCATCACGCTGTGGAAGAAGTCTAGCCTTGTCTTCATCAAGCCCAGAAGAAGGGCCAGACTCCAGAAATTCCATGCCATCAGTTCAGTCTGTGCCAAAGCTCAATCCAGTGCAGTCTCTGGCCCCACCCGGCTAGCTTACTCTGTTTCCAGCTGCAATCCAGCAGCTGGCGCTGCACTGCTATACCCAGGCTCATGTTCAGAGCTGCGTGTGGGGACCACAGGGTTACCAGACCCACACTTGGAATTGTGCTTGGAGCCTGTGCTTGGGCCTGTGTGACTGCAAGGCCCACGTGGCTGCTACAGACAGAGAACATGTGAATGAACAGGTGAAAAACGTGTATTACTGAGAGAGAGGCCTTCGTTAAGCTTTGATTATATTATCTTGGGATGTCAAACTGACCAATTTCTTTCCCAATCCTCCGTAGGCTTGTGCTGGGCCCTTCCCCTAACCAATCCATTTCCTAGCTCTTCCAGGGTTCTGTGTTTCTTATCCAATCCAATCCTTTTTCCAGACTAGAAAACTTCCCTTTACGGTTGCCACCTTAGTTTCTACTGCGCATGCCTCAAAATAGACCTCCCTCTGAACCCTCTTGGCTTCTACTGCACATGCACCTAGCAGAAAAAAATTTTTCTGCTGTTTTTAATCTTTCCTCAGTAATCCTGGCTAATGACTGTTAACTATCCTTTCTGCCCTGTTCAGGAATTAGGCCTTAAGAAAGAGGGTGCAGTAGTCCCCTGGAGTGTGTGAAGCTTGGGCTTCTGACCTACTTAAGCCTAGCCAGTTTTGTTCCCTTTTTTTAATATCTAGCTACCTATGCTAACACCAGCACGGGTGGTTTCTGGCAAGACCTCTCTACCTGACTTCCAGATGGTCACCATCTTGCTGCGTCTGCACATGGCCTTTCCTGTGTGTGATCACAGGGAAAGAGAAGAGATTTCTGGTGTCTCTCCTTATAAGGAAACCAGTCCTAATTGAATTAGGGGCCCACTCATTTGACCTCATTTAACCTTAGTTACTTCTTTAAAGGCCCTGTCTCCAAATACAGTCGCGTTGGGGGCTAGGCCTTCAACATATGACAGGGCGAGGGGTAGGGAAGTCACTGTTCAGTCCATAACACTGTGAAGTCCACTCAGTGAGTGGCCAGGAATTCCTGAGAAACTAATCTTTGTGAACCTGACTGACAGACAGTGGCATTCACTAGGAACAGTAAGGCATGAGTAAAAGGAGTCAGACTAGATTGGACTGGATGCAAGTGTCACTACAAGGAAATAATCAGCCAGGTTGTAATGGGGTACAGAGCAAGGATCCCCTGAAAATAGGAGAAAGCCCCCACAACTCTTGGTTGGGGGAGGAGGGAAGTGGATGATATGGCAGCTAAGTTACTTTGCATAACAATGGCAAGTTAATAGCTGTGCCTTTCCTGAAGGTAGCGTCTGCTGCCCAGAGTGAAAGGTGTAAGTGACTCAGAGCATTCAGGCTTCCTGACACAGTCTGGGGAGGCGGGGGAGGTGAGCTTGTACAGCTCCCGCCTAAGAGGCAAGTCACTGGGAACTCTTGCCCGAACTAAAGATGGCGGCCAACAGAAGGCAGAAGATACAGGGGAAGTAGCAAAAATGCCACATCCCAGGATGGGCTGGATATGAGGTCACACAGGAAGTTCTGGGTGGAGCATTTAAAATAAGGGCTGAAAGAGGGGAAGAAGCAGCCATGCGGGCTGAAAGGGTCTAGGAGGAAGTTGGCTAAGAGGTCTGGTGTAGGAGAGAGCCCTCCATGAGAAGGAGCCATGCAGTTTGGAGTGGGACAGGAGGTACTTTGGCTTCTCTGAAGGACGTGTGCCTCCCTGAACTCTGTCCGCCATGACCCAGTATAACACAGCACACATTTTCCTGAACCGCTACATGGAGGCTGAGAACAGCATGCCCCAGGTCCTGAAGGAGAGAGCTGCTGCGGGAGGACAGAGACTCTGAAACCCTCAAGGGCACATTCCAGGGAAGATGGAGATCTGTTTGCGCAGCCAGCCTAAGGACAGATAAGGATGTGGGGAACTTCTGGGTATGGTTTTGGCATGTAGCCTTTTGGGGACCAAGAGAAGTGCTGGGTTTCGTGGGAGAGGAGGGCTCTGAGCAAGGATGCTCTCAGCTCCCCCCACCCTTGAGGTTGGAACTCCGTTAATAAAAACCTGTTTCCCTCAACACTAATTGTTGGGTCTTGTGTCAAGGCGCCACGTGGTCGAGCCCTGGTTTGCTTGATTAGAAGGTAACATTGGATTTCTGAAAGAGAGCCCTGTTGGTTGTTGAAGTTTTGAGGGGTGTCAGGGATGTTGTCAGCTGCAAATGAGCAACAATCCAAAAATTGAAAACACAAGAGAAATTCCAACTCACCTTGGTTCTCAAGGTGACAAAGTTCTTCTTCAAGGAACAGAAAGAAAGAGAAACTCAGTTTCTTATTGCATTTATTGACGCATTCATTGGTAGCTTCTTGTGTGTGCTCTGACAGTGGAGATCAAACACGCAACCCTGGCATATCAGGACAGTGCTCTGACTGAGCTACATGGCCAAGGCCAACTGACATTGGTTTAAAAACTAAGAAAGTTTATTGGCTCATGTAGTTGGAAGTGCAATGATAAAGTAAACTTTCGAGTTGGTTAATCACACGGCTGAGTATTCTCAACAAAGACCCAAGGTCTGTCCACAGTGCTGACTTTTACCTAAAGTTCTCCTAGTGATTCTAAGATAGCTAAATCATAGGGGCTCCTTATGTAGCTTAGAGGCTCCCCATAAGACTGACTGATGCAACTACCATTTTAATTTAGGCACCAATGCCACGTTTGAAATACAAGTAGAGACTGGCTCCTAACAATGAGTTTTAAAAGGATCCGAGAGCTATTTCACACAGCAGTACCCCAGTCCCTAAAGTCTGGCCATTCCCTATGTGCTGGAGCATCCCAACCTCCAAATACATGGTCACCCCACCCCAAACACTGAGACACTCACAGGGAGTCACAATAAACCAAACTCTACCAGTATGGGATGGCCTGTCCCTGGGACTGCCTAAAAGGCAAGAAGTGTACAGAGTGAAATGCTCAGTCTCTCTGACCCCATCTTGTTTACGCCTTCTTTGTTCCCGTGGTTTTCAGGCTTAGAGCTTCTGCCTAGTCTTGCATGTAGACATTGCTAATCACTAGAGAATTTTGCTGTGGCTTGAGGTTGGGAGTGTGTGTATTGTTTATCCAAGATTTGCAGGGCTTAACAGCCACTAGCAGTCTTCCTCCGGTCTCTGCAGTCTCCGCTGGCTCCCAGATGCCTGTGGTGGTCGTTCACCATTTGTTGTTGTTGTTATTGTTTTAGATTTAGCTGCCAGTAGGTATTGGTTTCATTGAAATATTTCAAATAAACTTTACTTTTTAGAACAGTTTCAATTTTACAGAAAAATTACGAAGATAGCGCAGAGTTCTCATAAACTCAGGATCCCATAAACTCAGCACCTGGTGTCCCCTATTATGAACATCTTCCATTAGTCTGGTACATTAGTTATAATTAACGAAACAATATTGATGCATTATTATTCAAGTCCAGGAAAGGAGATCTTATTCATATTTTCCCAGCTTTACCTAATGTCCATTTTCTGTTCCAGGATCCCACATTACATTCGATCCTCATACGATCTCAGGCTCCTCTGACTGGAACAGTTTTTCAGGCTCTTGTCTTTGATGACTTTGGAAGTTTTGAGGGGTATTAGTCAGGTACATTATCGGATGACCTCCATAGGAACTTCTTTATTTTTCAATTACAAGTTGACCTATAATGTTATGTTAGTTTCAGGTGTACAACCTAGTGATTAGACAATTAGAGGGCTCACAAAGTGATCACCCTGAGAAGTCTAGCACCCATCTGACACTACATAGTCATCACAATGTAATTGACTGCATTCCCTGTGCTGAACTTTACACCACCCATAACTGTCTGCACACTTGATAGTTTGCTTTCACACCTCTCTGGCTCTTTTCTTCTTTTGTGCACCCCCTCCAACACCCCTCCCATTGGGCAACCATCCAAATGTTCTCTGTATCTATGAGTTTGTTTTTCATTTGTGGGTTTTTTTTGTATTCCACATATAAGTGAAATTGTATGGTATTTGTCTTTCTCTGTCTGACTTATTTCATTTAGGATAATACGTTCTAAATCCATCTGTGTAGTTGCAAATGTCAAAATTTCATTCTTTTTAATGGCTGAGTAATATTGATTTAATCTGTTTACTTTTAAAGTAATTATTGATAGGTATGTAGTTATTGCCATTTTATTATTCATATTTTTATCTTATTTTCTTCTTCTTTTTCCTAAAGAAGTTCCTTTAACATTTTATTTTAATATTAGTTTTGTGATGATGAACTCCTTTAGCTTTTTCTTATCTGGAGAGCTCTTTATCTGCTCTTTGATTCTAAATGATAGTCTTGCTGGGTAGCATAATCTTGTTTGTAGGTCCTTGCTTCTCATCACTTCAAATACTTTGTGCCAATCCCTTGTGGCCTGCAAAGTCTGCTGAGAAATCAGCTGACTATCTTATGAGAGCTCCCTTGTAGGTAGCTAACTGCTTTTATCTTGCTGGTTTTAAGATTCCCTCTTTGTCTTCAATCTTTGACATTTTAATTATGATGTGTCTTGGAGTGGGCCTCTTTGCATCCATCTCGTTTGTGACTCTCTGTGCTTCTTGGACTTCTATGTCTATTTCCTTCACCAAATTAGGGACGTTTTGTTATTTTTTTCAAACAGATTTCCAATTTCATGCGTTTTTTCTTTTCCTTCTGACACCTTTATGATGCTAATGTTGAAACACTTGAAGTTGCAAGCAAAACCCATAGGTTGCTCACACTGTCCTCATTTTTTTGGATCCTTTTTTCTTCATATTGTTCTGATAGCTTGATTTTTGCCTCTGTATGTTCCAAATCATTGATTTGATCCTCGGCTTATCTACTCTACTGTTGTTTTCCTGTAAATTGGTTTGTATGTTTTTTTTTTATTTCAAGTAGTGAATCCTTTTTTTCTGATTGGATCTTTTTTATACTGTGAGGTCCTGGCTACGTTCCTTGAGCATCCTTATAACTAGTGTTTTGATCTCTGCATCCGATAGATTGCTCATCTCTATTTTTGTTTAGTTCTTTTCTGGAGTTTTAATCTGTTCTTCATTTGGGCCATGTTTCTTTGTCTCCTCATTTTGGCAGCTTCCCTGTGAATGTTTCTAAGTATTAGATAGAACTGCTATGATTCCCTGTCTTGATAGTGTAGCCTAATGTAGTAGGTGTCCTGTAGGGTCCAGTGGCATTGCCTCCCCTATCACCCAAGCTGGGTACCTGGGTGTGTCCTTCGTGTGGGCTGAGTATACTCTCTTCTTGTAGTTGAGCCTTGATTACTGTTGGCAATTCAATGGGAGGAATTTACCCAGGCCAGTCAGCTGCAAGGACTGGCTGTGACCACTGGCCACCACCCTCCACCCTCCATGGAGGAACAGCTGTGCAGGGGCAGGATGGTGGTGCTCCAATGTAGCCTGTAGCTGTCCACTGGGAAGACAGGCTCTGGGTTTCCCATGTGGTGCAGGTCAAGGTCAGCCCCTACCTGTGTTTTGCCCAGGGCCACCCTGCCTGGGCTATAAAGTAGTCTCAGATAGCTGCTACTTGTTCTGGGCTTGGAGATTCCAAGGCAAAGCCAAGTTGTGAATCGAGACTGGCTGCTGTTACTGCTGTGCCTGGGGCCACTTAGCAAGAGTTATGGAGGCTGGGGGCTGACAGGTCTGCCGATTCTTGTTTGAGAGGACTTAAGAAGTTGTGAAGCATGAGCCAAGATCAGCCAGTCACATGGAAAAGTCTCTGGTAATAGCTTGGGTGGGCCTATAATTTGGGCAGGACTAAGTCTCAAGGGATCTCCAAGTCAGGGCAAACAGGGTTAGCCAGATTGAAATAGTCTCAGATATGGTACCCACCTGCTGGCTCTGTGACTCAGAGGGGATAGGATTCAGAGAAGGGAAAATGGCCTCTGTCCACCTTTCTGTTTGGGAGAAAGCTGTCCCTCAGGTCTCGCCTTCATGCCAGACCCTTTACTTCCTCCTTGTATGCTGTTCATGCCTTTTAAGCTGCTACTCCAGTTCTTGAGCTCCGAGGGAGTGAGTCTGAGTATGTGAGTCCATGTGTGGGTTCTTTAAGAACTGCTCGAGACACTAGAAATTTCTTCCATTGACTGAGTCCCTGCTGATTTCCACAGCCAGAAATTATGGGGACTTATCTTCCTGGCACAACTCTGGACAGGGGGGCCTGGTTTGGTGCTAGGACTCCTCGCTCCTGAGATACCCCTCCCAAATTTTTATCCACCACACTTGGGTGTGGGACTAGTGCTTTCCACGTCTCAGCCCCTCCTACCGATTTGGAGGGATGTGGTTTCTTTTTTTTTTTTTTAGAGAGGGAAGGGAGGGAAGGAGAGAGAGAGAGAGAGAGAGAGAGAGATCAATGTGCGGTTGCTGGGGGACGTGGCCTGCAACCCAGGCATGTGCCCTGACTGGGAACCGAACCTGCAATGCCTGGTTCGCAGCCCGCACTCAATCCACTGAGCTACACCAGCCAGGGCTGGGATGTGGTTTCCTTAATTGCATAGTTGCCAGACTTCCATCCAACTCAATTACTGATGGCTCTGAGTGATGGTTGTTTTATAATTTAGTTGTAATTTTGGTGTGGTTTTGCAAGGAGACAACCCATGTTTACCTATGCCGCCATCTTGACCAGAAGTCCAAGGGCAGGGATTTTTGTTTCTTTTGATCATTGATGTGTCTTAGGTGCCAGGGAAATTAGTAAGTACCTGGTAAACATTAATATATGTTGAATGAATAAACATATTAATAACCAAATAAGCCCAACTAGTATAATATGTACCTATCTAATGATATTGTTATGAGAATTAGAAGTCATGGATCTAAAGCAAAGCTCAAGCACAATGTCTGACTCACAGTAGGTGTTTGAGTATGGTAACTGTTGTCATTTTGCAAGATCTCCTTTTCTTTTTTTTTTTAAGATTTTATTTATTTATTTTTAGAGAGGGAAGGGAGGGAGAGAGAGAGAGAGAGAGAAACATCAATGTGCAGTTGCTGGGGGACATGGCCTGCAACCCAGGCATGTGCTCTGACTGGGAATCGAATCTGCGATGCCTCGTTTGCAGCCCACGCTCAGTCCACTGAGCAACACCCGCCAGGGCAAGATTTCCTTTTCTCAAAGAATTCCCAGACCTGGAGATAACTTTCTATATCTAAGAATAGAAATAAGTCTTTCTTATAAGGCACATACCAGGAAATGATATTTGGATCTGTATTTATGTACATACACATTTTATTTTCCAAGTTTTCTATCAGACAAGAAAAGAAATACTTAAAAAAAAAAAAAGGATTTCAGCTCTGGCTGGGTAGCTCAGATGGTTAGAGCATCATTCCGATATGCCAAGGTTGCCAGTTACGTCCCCAGTCAGGGCTCGTACAAGAAGAAACCAATGAGTGCATACATAAGTGGAACAACAATATTCCTCTCCCTCTCTCTCTCTCTCTCTCTCTCTCACACACACACACACACACACAAATCATTACATTTTAAAAATTATTTTAAAAAGAATTTTGGCTTGGCTTTCGGCTTTAGGCAGGTAGGTGGGGAATAAAAGAATATCTTGAGGAGGTTGGGTTCAGCAAAGATTGAAGAGGAAGTAATAAGGAATCAGGAGCTTCATCAAGATGCAACAGCACTGGTTGAAGAGGAAACTGCGGAGAGATATAAAACCACAGGGCAATGCTGCCAGAAATAAAAGTGCTTAGCTCATCTGGGTGGGTGGGTGGGAAGGGAGCTGGGGAAGAGCAGGAAAGTGCTGCTGTGAGTATTCGGGGTCAATGAGAAATGGGCCTTAAGCTAATTGAATTTATAGTCTTTTCTAGTCCGAACACGGTGAGATACGAGAAGAGCTCAGGCACTTATTTCTCTCAGTATGACCCGGCACACGGGCTGTTTCCAGTAAGTACTTGTTCCCAGGTTGTGAA
This sequence comes from Tonatia bakeri, assembly GCA_004024845.1. Taxonomy (NCBI): domain Eukaryota; kingdom Metazoa; phylum Chordata; class Mammalia; order Chiroptera; family Phyllostomidae; genus Tonatia; species Tonatia bakeri. The sequence continues at coordinate 110,504 of PVIA01005494.1, forward strand.
GTGATTGGATGGAATAGGATCACCAGGACTTAAGTGGAATTAAATGAAGTGGCAAACTGGAAAGTGCCCAAGCTTTAGAGTCGGCTTTAAATCTCAACTTTTCCCTTAGCAGTCATGGGGCCTTGAACAAGTAACCAACCAACTAGCACAAGAGGTAGGACCCCTAGACAGTAGGGGATTAGAGGAAAAATAATAAATATGGTATCAAGTTACATACACTATTTTTAAAGATTTTATTCATTTATTTTTAGAGAGGGAAGGGAGGGAGGGAGAGAGAGAGAGAGAAATATCGATGTGTGGTTGCTGGGGGACATGGCCTGCAACCCAGGCATGTGCCCTTACTGGGAATCGAACCTGCGATGCCTGGTTCGCAGCCCGCACTCAATCCACTGAGCTACACCCACCAGGGCAAGTTACACTCTTTACTGGACAAAAACAAATAGAAAATTAAAGTTCTCAAAGCAACTGATTTTGAGCAAACCCAGTGATTATACATTTATATCACCTGCTTTTGTCTCCCTCTGCCTAGAAGAACTTGCTGTCAAGGCAGATTTCCCCACTGGTCTTATAAACACAAGTTTTCGAGCCAGCCATTTCCAAGTTGAAATACAAGTCTTTCACATGTATGCTGAGTGTTGTTATTGTACCCTCTTGTTTCGGTTTCACAAGTCTTGGCAAGTGTCTGGTCTTTTCTCAGATTTTGGGGCTCATGGATTTTGCTGGGTGTGGCCCTTCTGTGCAGATGTAAGGTCAATACACCTCTCTATACCTTCCCCCACAGGTCTATAGGACAAGGAAACCATTTCAAATTTTGGGTTAACTAATATAAAATAATTTTATATCAAAACTCTCATTAACAAACAATTGCTGACAAGTGATTGAGAGCATAAAATTTGCAACCAGGTTACATTGTATGGGTATGTTTCATCACTTTCAAGGCGTGTTACTTGGCAAATTACTAACTTATTTCTATTTTCCTTACATCCTAATGTTATTGTGATACTTAAATGAATAAGTATTTGTAAAGCCCTTAGAACAGTACCTGGCACACAGGAAAGCTCTAAGTGTTTACTAAGAATGTTTTGTTCACCACTAACCTACTATTTCCTACTGCTTGATTGTCTGCTTCATACATCCGTTATCCTCTAGATAGGTCTATGGCTGGGTTGATGTAAAGTTGTACTGGCTTTAGTAGTGGTGGTAGTAGTCCTTTTACCAGTTACTTGCATGGACCAAAATTTTTCTTTTAAAAAGTGTTTTTATTGATTTGAGAGAGAAAGGGAGGAAGAGAGACAGACAGACAGGTAGACATTAATTTGTTGTTCCACTTACTTATGTATTCATGGGTCGATCCTTGTATGTGCCATGACCAGGGGTGGAACCTGCAACTTTGGCGTTTCAGGATGGACTGAGCCATCCAGCCAGAGCCACACAGAGCAGGATTTATAGGGAAGTTTGGGTCTCGCCCCAGAGTGGCTAAGGAGATGGGTGGACGCTTGCCACTTTCTCAGGATATTACCACCAGGTAATATACAAGGTCTGCTGGGAAAAAGTCCAGCCATTGTTAATATAACAAGAACAGTTTGCTCGACATCGACGTAACCTGACAGCCAAGGAGAGTGACTGGACTTCACTGTACTAGTCAGAGGGGTGGTAGTACCCGTGAGTGAGCACTTGTACTGTGTGGCCGTCACATTCACAATGACTGAGCAACTAGAGCAGCGAATCTGCATAAAATTTTGCGTTAAGCTTGAACATTCCTCCTTGGGAACTATTCAGATGATTCAGAAAACTACAGTTATGGGCAACTGGTGATTGTCAGCTTCATCATGACAATGCATCCACTCATGCATCACATCTCATGCAGAGTTTTTTGGTGAAACATCAAATCACCCAGGTCACTCAGCTCTGCTTATGGCCCAGATGGCGCCCTGCAACTTCTGCCTTTTCCCAAAACTAAAATCACCTTTGAAAGGGGAGAGATTTCAGACCCTCAATGAAATTCAGGAAAAGTCGACAGCAGCTAGAGGGCTGAGGGGATGAGAGAGAACTGTGTGAGGTCCTAAGGTGCCTACTTTGAAGGGGACTGAGGTGTCATTGTCCTAAGTACAATGTTTCTTGTATCTTCTTTTTTTAAAGATTTTATTTATTTATTTTTAGAGAGGGAAGGGAGAGAGAGAGAAAGAGAAAGAGAGAGAAACATCAATGTGCGGTTGCTGGGGAACATGGCCTGCAACCTAGGCATGTGCCCTGACTGGGAATCGAACCTGCGATGCCTGGTTCGCAGCCCGCGCTCAATCCACTGAGCTATGCCAGCCAGGGCTCTTGTATCTTTTTCACTACATGTCTTTATTTGTCATAGTACATGGCTGGATACTTTCTGGCCAGACCTCCTAGGTCATTGAAGATCTTTTTTTTTTTTTTTTTTTCCTGAACAGGTTTGATTGCACACAGAGAGGATGGGGCTCAGTGCTTCGCTGCTGCTTCCCTCCTCCTCACGGCTCCAAGGGCGGCCATTGCACAGTTCCTCTCTTCCTCTTTGCACAACCCCCATGTATGCCCCCACATTTTTCTTGATGAGTCTTGAAGATAAATTTTAAGTAATCAGATTGGCCACTTCCTTGCCTCTGGGCAGGGGATTGGGATGGAGAGAGGGCTTGAGGATTCTTTTGGAGAGACCTTTCAAGTCATCTTCTGTATGGAAACCTGAAGATAGGCTAAGGGTTCATGGACAGGCTTCCCCAGGGCCCTCTCACTGGCCAGAAATACTGTAGAGTTTGTGAAATGCAAGAAGATGCTCTCACATCAAATTTGAAATCATTTCAGGGTCTTCCACTTCAGCTTCTTGACCATTTTTCTCTTAACTGAGAAGATTCTGGCAGTCTGATGGCCTTTTAGGTTTCAAGTTGGGGTAATCTGAAACATCAGTAAGCCTGGGGTACTCATTTGGAGGACTGTACCCTTCCTGCTACAGACAGAGGCCTGACTTCCATGCATTGTGGGCCCACTCTTTTCTTGCCCTCTCCGTTATTAACACCACCCTTGGTTCTGCTTTTCCCTGCTTGGTTTCCCGAAAACGCCGGGTCGCCGTTGAGGTCCACTAGATGGTCTTTGCGCTTGCGCAAGGGGCCAGGTCTGAAGGGGCTGCACTGCCCTTCCCCAAAGGCTGAGCTGTCAGTGCGCCTGCGCAGAAGAGAGTAGGCTGGTAACGCTAAGAGGACTCGCCCCCAGTGTCGGGCTTTCAGTGCGCCTGCGCCCGAGCTGCACGCCGCGGTTCTTGACTGTGCTGCTGCTGGCGCCGGGAGCTAGGTGCAGTCATGCAGAAAGCCGAGTGTGAGAAGACCCCCAAGCGGCCCCGACGCGATGGCAGCCCAGGAGCGCCGCAAAACGTGTCTTGCGCAGCGGTGAGGAGCTCTCTAAGTCCCGAAGTCCACCCCGACCATCGGGAATGGACCGTGGAGCAGGTGTGCTCCTTCCTAGAGCTCAATGGTTTCAAAGATCCCGCACTGCTGCAACGCTTCCGAGGTAGGAGGGCTAGAGGGCTGAGGGGCTGAGGGACGGCGACTCGAGGCGGGGTCAGCAGGCCTGAGAAAGGGCGCCCCGGGGCATTGAGCAGGGGACCTCAAAGAGGACCCAAGGCGCGAGGGGAGACCTGAGGCGGGAGGCACCAGAGGGGGCGGACCTGAGGCGGGGGGCGCCCAGGGAGGGGTGACCCGAGGCGGAGAGCCCTCCTGAGAAGGGGACCGGAGGCGGAGCAGGGAGACCTGCAGCGGGGGGCACCGCAGGGGGCGACGCCCAGGAGTGATAACCCTGCGAGGGTGCAAGGAGAAGCTGGAGCGGCAGGGGTAGGGGTCTCATAGGAAGCAGCGAACTTTGGCGGTCCTGAGCTTGGGTGTGGGGCAGTCGCTCTAACTCTGGTGGGTTGCTAAAGGAACGTGACACCCCAGCGCCGGACAGCCGAGACTTGACCCCGCCCGCCAACCTTTTTTTTAAATAGATAAACTTTACTATATTTTTCCCATTACCGTTTAGTCCCCTTATACCCCCTCCCCCCAGCAGTCACAACCCTGTTGTCCACGAGTCTTTTTCTTTTTGCTCAGTCCCTCCACCCCTACCCCCGCCCCCCCCCCCCACTAGCTGTCATCTGCTTTCCGTCGGCTCCCGTTTTTGA
>PVIA01005495.1:0-114517 GCA_004024845.1 Tonatia bakeri
TTTTATCCATGTGTCTTTTAACTTTGTTTCTGTAAACCCTTCCCATTGTCCCCTGAAACTCCCTCTTCTCTCCTCTCTGGTCACTGTCAGCCTGTCCTCTATTACAGTGTCTTTGACTATATTTTGCTTGTTTCTTTGTTTTGTTGTTTAGGTTCCTGTTAAAGGTGAGATCATATGGTATTTATCTTTCACTGCCTGGCTTATTGCGCTTAGCATAATGCTTTGCAACGTGGAATTCTTAACTGACTTTTTTTCCTTAAGCATCATTGTTTCTTATGAGAAGTCAACTGTCACTTGCATTATTCTTCCACTGCACATGTACAGTGTATTATTTTTCCCTGGCTATTTTTAAGATTTTCTGTGAATCTTTTTTTTTAAATGGGTGCTCAGGTGTGGTGTCCTTTGGATGTATCCTTTTTTCCCAGATTTAAATTTGTAAATTGCTGTCTTTCACCAAGTTTGGGAACTTTTTAGCATTTATTTATTTAAATATCTTATTCTCATTCTTCTTACTGTTACTCCCAGTACACATATTTGAGGAATTTTGGCTATTATTCTGACAGGGCTCTGAGGATTCACCCCTGCCCCCCGCCACACACACACACACACACACACACACACACACACACACACACACACCAATTAGATACTTTCTCTTAGGTGTATTTTCAAGGTCATGAACTCTTTTCTGTGTTATTTCCAATCAGTTGTAGGCCCATCCACTAAATATTTATTTCAAATACTACATTTATCAATACTACAATTTTCATTTTTAATATTTCTGTTTTTTGCTCTTTTCTATCTGTATACTAATTATGAAAATATTATCCTTTACATCCTTAAGTAGTCTTCAGTTACCACCCTTAAAATTTTTGTCTTTGAATTCTTACATCTGTGTCATTTCAGGGCCATTGTTCATTAAATGGCTTTCTCTTAGGTGTGGATTAATTTTTCTATTTCTCTATGTCTAGTGATATGGGGTCGTATTTTCAACACTGTGCTTTGATATATTCTAAGACACTGAGTTCTTATTATTTTCTCCGAAAAGTGTTGATTTTTGTTTTACTAGGTAGTTTATTTGGCTCAACTCAAACTCCAGATTTTGTCTCTACTGTGGTGGCCCCTACTGACATCTCTCTTGAGTTCTTTTAGCCTCACCCAGATTGTGATTCACGGAGTCTCCAGAGATCAGGGTAGCATTTCTATGCATCATGCTGAGCTCCCTGTCTAAGGCCCTCTCCTTCCCTGCTTCCACCCCACACTACCTATCTGTTGTGGTTGCCTTGAGCCCTGACCTCTCATTGCTTAGCCTGGAAGACTGCATGTGTCTACAGTATCAGCAGCACTCCAGATATCTGATTGGGGTGTACCCTCAGGCAACAATCTGTGAGGTCAGGATGCAGATGCAGTGATGTAGTTTTCTTTACACATGTCTACTTCTCTCCAGTTTTTACCTGGTTTTGTCACTTTCCAGTGTCTTCAGAGAATTATTTGATATATTTGATCAGTGTTTATCATTGTGATCTTTGGGAGAATTGGTATGATATGAACTATTCAGCCCATATAACAAGTGGAACTCCTGGATGATTTCTTTTAACGTAAATGGGATTACATTACTTCCCTGAGGCTTCTGTGTCTTCCATTGTGCTTAGAATAAACTCTGAAGCCTTTGCCATAGTCTGCTTAATTCTTCCCACTTCCTGCTCCTCATTTTACAGAACTTTCCTGTAGACTTACTCCAAACTAGTCTCACTGGACTCCTGACAATTCCTGAGAGAAATGACACTCGTCCCTACTGCAGAATCTTTGTGTTTGTTATTCTGTTTACTTAGAAATTGTTGATGCCTTTTTTATGTCTTAGTTTAAATTTAACCCCTACATTTTTCCTGAGCCCTTTCTTTAAATCAGTTCTTCAAATCACTAATCACTCTAATTATTATAGTTGTTGACTGTCTCTGTCTTTCAGTAAAACATAATCTTCACCTGGACAGAGTTCACATCTGTCTTAATTGAAGTGAAGTAGGTGTTCAATTAATTAGCTTTTTAACTCTATAAAGAACCTTATCATTCTAGGTTATATTTGGATATTAACATGCCCATCTTCTGCTCATAGGTAATTACTTTTATTTATTTTGTATCCTGACTATTAGATTGATGCTTTGGACAAGGCAGCCATATATCACATTAGTTTCAAGAATAAGTGAACTAATAAAACTGTAAAAATTGCTGACAGTGATCAACTTTGATGGTGACTAAAGCCAGCAAAACTAATTCTGCATTAAATCAGAATTTATCCACATGTAAGTGAAGTTGTTCTGTGTAAAACTGACATTAAAGTTGTGAAAACTTTTTAAATATTTTCTTCCAGAAATGTTTGTTATTCTTAGGAAACGTTAGGGATTGAAGCCCACAGTTCTTTCCAGCAATATAAAAGACATTGTATAGGTTGGCCTTTCTTCTTATCTTAGGTTTTCATGAGAATTTTAAGGCAAAATGTTTTCACTTTGAGTTAAAAAGACTTGTTAAGCGAAGAGTTGGAATAGCGTAGATGAAAGAAGTGACATTATGGGTAGACGCAAATGGAAAAAACGGCAGCTGTGACCAGCGATGCACATCCCTCTGAGCCTAATGATTTCCTTACCTGCGCGCAAGATAAAGTACAGTCTCAAGACTAACGCATAAAACTGATTTTCATGCAGAAAAACCCATCGTGCAGTAAGATGGCTTTGTTCATAGAACCTAAGATTCTTAAGCTCAAAGTTTGCCTTTGTTATGTGTGTTCCTTGCCCACAATTTCAGTGTCTCAGGCAATGTAGTTCTCTGCGCAATTTTGCAAACAGTTGCTTGTCACAATAATTTATTAAATGCGTAAGAGAGAAAACTAGACATGTTCTTGTCCGCAACCATGCCCTGAGTCAGAGCTGAACTTGGGTCCGAGGATTTCTTGTATGTGCTTTTCTCTACAAGAGTCAAACCTCAAATACCTAAAGCAGTAGACAGCACAAATGAATAAACAGACTGGGCAAGTTAATTTTTTTTTTACTTCCACAGAGTTGTTTTTTTTTTTTTAACTCATGATACTCCAGGGCTCGAATTCCATGATCCCTCCTTGGATGGAGAGATGGGCATAAATAGATCTCTACTACAAGTAAAACATTACTGCAGTCATGACAAGAAATTGATGAAATTTGGTGCCTGTTGTTAGGAAGCGGTAGGGAGTAGTGGCGCCCCCTGCGCACTGAAGGGTGTAGGCCTATCTGCAGGGATCACTCACCACTCGGCTCCAGCTGACTCTTGCCGGAGGGGAATATGGGTGGCCTGGTAGCTTCAAAAGAAACCAAAATCTGGATTTTAAGTGAAATCTCCAAATTTTAAAATACTGGCTCATTTTTTCAAAACATTATATTTCCCAAATAAAATACATCTGTGGGCCAGATGCCACTTCATACTACCCATGTTTGATCAGTGTGTTATACTGTATTGCATTTCTGTTTCTCCCATGTTCCAAAGGCAGATGCCAGGTTTATGAGGAAGGGCCAAAAATCCAACCCCAGCTATATCTATAAGGTGGCCTTTCTCTCTTGACCTAGACCTGAAAGCCATCCTGAAGATCTGACTCCTTCCAGCTCAAGCTTCCTACCTACCCAAATAGTGTGTAGACACTTCTGCCCACTCCTACAACTGCCTGCTCTCAGAGCTGAAATCTGAGAAGATGGAGGCAGCAAGAAAATAATCACAGTTAGACTAGCTCTGTCTATATATTTCTAAGGCAACCACTTGGCAAATACTATCATTGTGGTTAAGCTGGTTATTTCATTGGAAAACAAGTAACCACTAATGGGATACTATATTCTTCTATACTGTGCTAAACACATTAGAGAATCTTAAACATAAGAACTCCAGGCTTTTGAAACGAGTGCTCAGTTATTTGACAAACTGGCTTGTTCTTTGCTAGTCAGGGTGGGCCTTCACCACCAGATGTAATGAAAAACAAAAGTATGCAGCTGACCATTTGAGATACTGTTCTCCTAACTGTTTTTCCTCTTTTGGTGGTACCCCTCTTCTTTTGAACAGTAAATGTTATAAACTGAAATATACCAGACACTCATCACAACCTTTCCTGAAAAGCAGATTTTATTATCCCTATTGTATAGTTACAGGAGATGAGGCTCTGAGAGGTCAAGTAACTTTTCCTCCGTAGCACAGAATATAAATATAGACCATGAATATGAACCTAAGCCTGTCTGTTTCCAAAGTGTTCTTTCCACTAAACCACTGTTCTGAAATGTAGATTTCCTTATTATTGGGGCATGATGAGGTCAGCATATCAGGAGATGTTGCCACTGAAAGGATAGTTTGTTACAGTTCTCAGGAGCAGAGAGCAGGCCTCGCATGCCGCACCACATGGAAGCACCCGAGTTGTCTCTTGTACCTGGCCCTGGGCTGGTCAGAGCAGGAAACAGTGGATGCATAGAGGAGGTGATGGGGAGGTGGACTCTGGATTAGTTTGTGTACGGAAAAGACATACAGGTGAATTGAGTCCTATACTTCTCTAGAAATTGACTACCCTTGGAAGAGGCAGTCACTCCAGGGTTAATAATACCCCAGAGCAGAGCATCAGAACTAGAAAAAATAAAAAGACATGATTAATAAGACCACATTTCCTTTTCTGAGACCCAAAAGTTCAAAGTCATCCTTGACTCAGATTTTTTTCTATTCTGTAACTGGTTAATCACTGAATTTGCTTACTTTCTTCAAATGTATCCCATTCATTTATTCAAAAGGTCAGGCACTGATATAGGTACTAGGGGGCTGGGAAATAATGAGGCTCTTGATTTAAAATCTCTCAGAGTGTAGGGTAAAAGACTGACATATCAGCTACCGATTGTAAAGGAACTTGACAAATGCTACAACAGAACAAGGACAGGGAGTATTTGTGCCTTGTGTTCCCAGCATTAGCCTCTGGGCATGTCTCCATTTCCTGCTGTCTCTACCTGTTCACCTCCCTGTCCTGTGTACCCTACCAGACTTATTTTCCTTAACTTCGTAACATTTTGCTCTCCAAATCAAAATAATTTCTTAAGGCCTCTAATTCAATAAAACTATAAACAATTTAACACTTCCCTGACTTTTCAGACCTACTGTCTGTCCTCATTCATTCACTATTTCCAACACTTTATTCTCCAATTTAGCGTGCTGTGACCGAATTATGCCTCGCACAAACAGACACAAATGTAATGTATGGCAGTTAAATGCTACCGAAAGTACATGTGGCTGTGCAAGCCTGTGATGTGCCTCCCTATGGTTCGCACCTCCCACATTTGGTCAACAAAAGTTTATTGAGCATCTATAATATTCCAGACGCAGGGCTTGACTTGTGTCCTTATTGTCTGTCACCATGTGTGTTTCCCCATCTTCATGTTTTCACTCATCACCATCTCCTTTCTGGCATGCCTCCCCTCCAACGCTTTTCTCCTCCAAACTGCCTGTTCTTGGTCTCCCAGCTGCAGCCACACCTCCCACAACTGTAGTAGAATTGCCAAATTATTGACCTTTTACTTTATACTACTATAGATTGTGTGTGTTGCATTTACATACACATGCAATAGGAGGCTAGTAGGCACAGTGCCTGATGCATTAGGCATTCAGCAAGTATTGAATGAACTAACTGTGTTTATATATGCACCACACAGCTAGATTCCGTGTTTCCTCCTGGGAGCTCATTTAAATCTCCCTTCTGTGACCTCTTCAAGTACTTCCCATTGAAATTATCTTCAAATCAAGTAATGCCTTCCTGATGCAAACTCTTTAAGGTCTAGAATATGCCTCGTCACAGTAACCCACAGCTGAACCTGTAGGAAATAAGCATTCAAAATCTGCATTTTTCCCTATTGTAATGAACAGTTGCCATTATTTAATTTTGAAACATTCTGCAGAACTGTACAAATAGAAGTCAACAAATTATATTATACCTGGACGTTTAATAGACAATGTGGCATAGTAGTTAAGAACAACGACTTTAGATACAGAGAGCCCTTGGTTAAAAGCAAAAACATCTGTCACTTACTCACCTGTGACCCTGTGACTTTGTCTTTTACTCCCAGTTTTCTTATCTGTGTAGTAAACAGTAGTGTCTTTTCCATAGAGGTGTTGTAAGAATACATGAGATAATGTATGTAAAAATGTTTAGCTTGGTATTAATGTGTGGCAAAAGAGTCAATAAATTTTAGGTAATAGCCTTTACACTGTTGTTGGCGTTATGGTAGACGCTCTCTACATTCCAGCAATCCTGTTTTTAGAGGAGCCTGGGAAGGGGAAAGGAGGTAACCGAGGCCCAGAGAAGCCAAGCGACTTGCACAAAGTCACACAGCTTGTTAGCATCGGAGGCAGACCTCCAACCCAGCCAGCGTGGCTCCAGAACGGATTCTCTTCCTCCTCACACGACCTTAGCTCTCAAGAGACATGCTCAGAGAGACTATCTCCAAGAGGCCAAAATAGCCAGTTGGTTCATAGTTTGAATGAAGATAAATCTGTCAGAATAGTTGTTTTGGAGTCCTAGAGACTCATGTAAACACTGAGAAAACACACAGATTAAGTTCAGGAACCCAAACAGTGTTGGGTGTGTTCTGGCAAGCAGAGTAGCAGCATGGGAGAGCATTTCTCTTCCTGATGCATGTTACATATTGTTGCGTCTAAAGCTGCCAAGTGCATTAAGGAATACAATCCAAGACATGGGATTTCAAGTAAGAAGAAGATAGCTGTCCACAGAGCTCAGACACTTTTGTCCTTGAAGAGCTATGTCCTGGTTTCCCATGCGATAGAACTTTTCAATCAGGAGTGGTTCTCTTGACAATTCTGGGACGACTCTCCCCACCACCCACCCTTTTTAAACTGAGACTTCCTCTTCATAGTCTCTTTCACTCAGCTTCCCCATTAGTAAGAGGCAGTGAGCAATTCCAGGTCTGACATTGTCCTAGGGTAACAGCCTGGATCAGGAGGCAGAAATGGTATGAGCCAGAGGTTAGTGCTTTAACACCCCGGTCTCCGCCATTTACCTGGAGTCACCTCTCCTCTCTTCTCACCCCGTCTGTCCTCACCCCTCATTCTTGGACCTGGCACTACCTGCTGCTACCAGTTTAGCCTTGAGAGTTTCATTTCCTGCTACTCTTCTCTTTCAACTTCTTTGTTCTATAAATCCAAGAGGCCAAGAGTAAGTTAAGCACAGCTAGCTTTCTGTAAGAGCTGGAACACTCACTGAGTTCGCATTTTAACATTCTTAGATCCTCTATGGACAAACAGTTGAAAGGCGCAGACATTTTAATATATCTTTTCTGGCTTAAATATAGACTGGGAAGACAATATGACTAAACCACCCTTTTGTTTTTCAGATAGACCACGTGGTGCAGGGCCATGCTGCCTTCCCGGAACTGCAAGCCAAGGCGACAGCTCGGTAACTGCTTCCTGCTCCTACTTTCCATGCCTGACTGTGTGGAGGGCGCTTACTTTAGGCTGATGTGTGATTTGCTGATCCTGCAGGGAATGAGAATGACTGGTAGTATTTGGTTCTAAGGCCAGATGATCTAGACCATACAAGTTCTAATTTTTAAAATGATCTAAGACAATTAAAAAACCTAGAGATCCCCCACCCCAAATATTCCAGGAACTGTGGATGAGAAACTCTGATGTAGCAGAAGGAACATGGATATTGGAGTCAAATCCAGCTTTGCTCCTTGCTAGGCGTGCAATCTTGAACAAGTTATTCTACCTCTTTAAGACTGTCTCTTCATCTGTGAAGCCTAGAATACTGGCTGACAGGGAGTGATTTCCAGGATATATCATTAAGGGAAGAAAGTGGAGTGCAAAGGAGTGCCGGCAGTGTGTTTCCTTTCATGTAAAAAGAAGGTAGTATAAGAAAACATATATGTATTGAGTCGATTGTGCAAAAGAAATTTAGGAAAGTTAAAGCAGAAACTGGGAGTGGTTACCTACACTGGGTGGGTGGAAATGGCACGCCGAGAACGGGGTAGCAGGAGGAGGAGAGCAGGAGGAAATGACACTTTTCTGAGTACAGCTTTTTATTCAACTGTAACTATTAGAACTACAGTGATGCTTCATGTGCCCTGGAAAATAAGTAGATGGAAAATAGAGATAGATGATTGATAGATAGATAGATACTAGTATATATGTGCATGGTGGACATGGGTAAAATGAAACATAAACAGTAAAATAATGAGCCTCTTGTATTAGCAGTGAATACCATAATCACACTAAAAGGGGTTTTGGGAAAGAAAAGAACTCAAATAACTTTTGTAAAGGATATTTTGACAGTAGGCTATATAACTACATATAAAATAACTACATAAATATTATACTGCAAATACCAAATTTGTTTTTCATAGATGTACATTTTAGGTATTCTGAAAATCCTTTATGTGTATACTACACTGAGTAGATAAATAAATATATCGTGGGTAATGAGCAACAGGTTTCTCACAGATGAGGAAAGGGGAAGGTTAGGATGAACACTAATGGTACTAGGTGGAAATCAGAGATATTAGAATCAACTTATGATTATATATATATATATATGTATGTATGTATATGTATATATATATAATTTATATCCAGAAATATATATGTCTAGATTTAATATGCAATCCTCTTGTGATTATATATATAATATTTATATTCAGAAATATATTTATATATATTTATTTATGTATATATTTCTGGATACAAATTAAACAAACCCAGGTGTGTATATTCATGTGTGAGCATACATACTTATATCCTAGCTCTCTGTACTGAGTTGCCCAGAAGCAAAGGCACCCTAGTAGCAGTATGAATGCCTAGCACCAGATCTTGGTGATATGTTCATACATATATTTCTGTGAAGAGGGGCCATAACTCTCATCAGATTCTTGAAGGGCCCCAGCATTTATAAACTGCTAATGCAAAGACAAGAAGACTGGATATGGAGCACAGAGGTCTAGATTCATGCCCAGCTCCATCATGCATTATAGTGTGAAATTCAGTGTCCACCTCAGAACATGGAAGAGTAGTTATGAGAGAACCAACCTTGGGTAACTGAGAATTTACTTTCAGTTTAGTGAGACAATGTATTTGGCAAGGCTTTGTAAATGGTACTATGACAACAACAATGACTACTACTTCTGCTACTATTACTAATGATTATGAAAGAAGAGGAAGGGTTGGCCATGGTTGTCCTAGGGTTAAGCAGCAGGCGGAAATGGTGGTGGAGTAGCAAGAACACTGGACTAGAAATCAGAGATCTGCAATTCTTGTATCAGGTCTGCCATAAATGTCTTGGTGACTCAGTTTCTTCACCCATAAAATCACAATAATACTGCCCCGCTTAATTCATTTCACACATTATATGGATGAAAGTAAATCCTGGAAATGCCAGTCTCTGAAGATCTTAAAGCTCAACAAAACCTAAGGGATAGTTATACATTGCAAGGAAATAGTCGAAATTCTCAGAATGTTCTTCTATAGATGAGCCTCATGTGACGAGTTTTTACTGAAAATAGGAAAGAAGGATTTATGGATGAGCATGTAAACTCAGAGAAACAGCACCATAACAGCCGTTGGTAGAATTCAGTTTTGGAGTCAGGACTGGATTTAAACCTCAACTCTTTCCACTTGCTAACTGATTTCCTACCCCTTTCCAACTACCTCCTTGTATTTCTCTTCTTTGGAGCTAAGTTTCACCAAAGCATTGCCTGTACTCTCTGTCACTATTTCCTCACTTTATACTCCCCCTTGCCCACTGCAATTTGAATTCTGTCACCATCGATCTCTGAAACATTTATTGTTAAGGTCCTCAGCGACCCCTGATAAGTTTCTGGGATGTCATCCAGTCCTTTGGAGCTCTTAGCAGTATGTGGCACCAGTAATCACTTCTTGTTCTCCTTTATAACACTCTTTTCTTCACTTTCTTTCTGGAATGTCAGCCTCTCCCAGTTTTTTTTCTGTGTCTCTGACTCCTTAGTCTGCTTTTCAAGTTCATGGCCTCTTTCTTACCATAACATCAAAGTTCATCACAGTTAGGTTCCTGTCCCTCTTCTCTCTTTGCCCTCTTTTCCAAGGTGATCCCATCTGCACTCTTGGCTTTATTTCTTTCTATAATTTTAGGGTACTCAAATTTTTCTCTAGCTCATCGATTGAGTATGTATTTAATAAATGTTGGTTCTCTCTACTTTTTCTTTCCTTCTATTGCCTCGCAAAGGAGAGTTCATTGCTATCTTACCAGATCTGTGGATATTCCAAGACTGCAGGACCCCATTGTCTTTCAGGTCTGAGAAAGAAATAGGCATAGCTATTATTATTAAAGTGAAGCAGGGTACTGGGAAAGGACACCCATGGAATCGGGAACCATGTACCTCTTTGGGTGTGATTTCAGGCTCTCTGAAAACTGTAATGGAGGCCACCCCTGTCTCAGAGCTTAGCATCAGCAAATCCTATTTGAAACTGTAGAAACAAGTGTTGGTAAACGGATTTAGTATTTCATACTCTTGATTTACCATAATCCTTTTAGACAAGACATCCCTGAAGAGAAGTGTCTTGTGAGCTTATAAATTAAGTAAACACTAGCTAAATGTGCCTGTGCATGTAGCTGGGAACGAAAGTCTATCAGATATTCCACTGCTTAGCCAGAGACTGCCTTACACTGATCGTAACTTCAGCCCTTTTCCTCTAAATTAATTGTTGTTTTAATTCTCTTAGAGAACCTTGACCACCAATGTCTTGGAAATGAGACTGGGTGATGGCAGGGTTTGGTAGGAAGATGTTGACATAAGCAATAAGGACTGGATTCCAGGTTAGCAGCAGAGCCAAGGTTAAAGTCCAGTCTTTTGTCTGTCTGATGAGAATCTTGAGGGAATTTATGACACAAAAGTGAACAAAGCACAAAAAAAAAATCTCCCTATTTTGTTACCGGTGATGTAGGCAGTGAAATGGCACCAGTTGTTACTGGTGAAGTTGGACCTTGGTTCTTCAGTTTGGCAAAGAAAGAATTCAGAGACAGGAACTCAAATTATAAGAGAAAATTTATTTGGAAAGTCACAGAGGTAGTAGAGGTGAGTCAGCTGGGTTGTGCAGGCTCAGGAAACAAGTTACAGAGGCAAAAGGAGGGCCCTTGGAGCTTATGAGAGAGAGGCAAAGGTAACACTCCTGCAGGGAAGGGGAGGAAGGGAAGGAGAAGGAGAAGGCGAGCTCCAGAGAGAGGATGCTGGGGAAAGGAGAAGGGAAGGCCGGAAGGTGCTTCTGGGAGGGAGAGTGCCTCCCGGGTCCTGCATCATGAAGGTTTTGTAGGCTAGGAGTTTAGGGGAGGTCTTAGGGGAGCATCTCAATAGAATATTCAGCAGCTTTATGTTAATGCACTAAAATGAAATTTATTCCCTTAACTTTAGACATCTTTGGGTGTGGTTGGCACAAATAGCACTAACCAGATTTCTGCTCTTGATCTCCTGGAGTAGGGTGACTTCAGTAAGCTATTTACTCTGGTTGAGGAGAAGTGTAAACCATTTACTCATTTACTCTTAAGTGTCATTGGTTAAGGAAGATAGAATTTTATGATTTGTTAGATGTAAACTGGTTGGCTATTTAACTGTCCGTCTGTTTCCCTATCCCACTTGTCCTGGATTACTAAACTATCCTCCTTTAGCAGAAATTACACACACACACACACACACACAGACATGCACCCATACGTGTGTGTATAGAGAAAGAGAGAGTGAGTACACATCTGAACACCAGGAATTGATAAGCATTCCAAAGAAAAATACAGATGCATACAGAGACATAGAATGAGAAGTGCTGAGTGGTAGGTGGGAACTATTTTAAAGGCCGAGGCCCTGAGCAGCTCCGGGACATTGGGAAGGCCACTGAAGCAGGACCGAAGTTGGGACAGAGGGAAACAGGTGAGGGCAGAAAGTAAGCCTAAGGCCATGCCATGTGCATCATTGTAGAGGATTGTAAGGACACTGGATTTTATTCAGGTTTTTAGTGTTGGAGCAGGGGAAAGGCTTGACTGAATTTACCTTTCAAAAGGAGTGATTTGTCTCTCTGTGGAGAGAAAACGAAACCTTGGGTGGGAGGGAGAGACCTTGGAGGATGTGGCCCCCGACCTCGGTGCACTCCCAGTCTGCTGGAGGGGAGGGATGTAAACAGAGAAGCCCAGCCTGTTCTGAGTTACTTTTGCTGAGGTCACTGCAATCAGTAGTCATTCCTCATTGTGATCCTTTTGGTTTCAGATCCCTTAAGATTGTAGTCAGCATGAAGTTCTCCTAACTCACATTCTCTTAACCTTTCTTTTCTCCCACTTTCTCTGGATTTTTCAGTTACTCCTTTGAGGATAATCAGTTTTACTTGATCTAATTTAGTCCTTAGACTTCTTTTGTTTCTGTGATTCTAATAATTCCTGTGAGAATCAATTTCTTAAAATATGCTGGTCCCCTATGTGCCAGATCTCCAGTACATTTAAATCTTGTCACTAAACACTGCGTAAATCCCCTGGAGCAAGGAAAGGACAAGGACATTTATTAAGAATTTGTATTGTTCCTGGCACTGTACTTAGTGTATATAGTATCTCATTTAATTCTAGCTGAGGAAATGAGTATTATAGGGAGCTCACACACTCCACTTATAAAGAATGTTCTCACTGTCCGTTCTGCTCTGTGTTCTCAGATTTCCCCCTGGGCTTTATGGCTTCTGCAACCTTGGCCCCTCCAGTCTTCAGCAAGTACTGGGCTGGCCATAAAGTCCGTTTAGTTTTTTCCATAAAATAAAAGACACATTCTTCATTTTCACCAGTAATTTTATTGATTTGGAAATGTGTCAGCTGTCTCCTGCTATTGGCTTCTCATGGGTAGAGGCCGAGGTGCTGCTAAGCATCTTCTAATGCATAAGACAGCCCCAAGCAAGGAATTATTTGGCCAAAACATCAACAGTACCAGGAAACTTCGCAAACCACTTCTGACACGTTTCATCACCATCAGTCACAGCACCTTCTCCATATACTGCACAGATCTTTTTCTGCATTTCAGTTGTATTTTTACCTTTCTTGAAATAATGAAGTCTAATTTGCTGAAAATGTTGGGTATCTTCTTCCATCTTCAGCATTACAATAGCTGTACAAAAATTCACCAGTTTTGATAAGTTTTGTTTTAAATGCACACTGATATGACAGCTGTCACAATACAATCTAACAAAATTGTTTCAAATGAAGTTAAGGACAGCTAACCACTATTAGAGCCATTGGACAGAAAAAAAACATAACGGACTTCTTGACCATTCCAATATTTGCTCAGGACCCCTGAACTAGGATATTCATAGAACCAGGGTGAAGATGTGAACACCTTTTGTCCCCCAGGATGTGCCAGGATAATCAATAAATACTTGATGACTCTTACATTGAGAATTGTTTCTTAAATAAAAATAAGCTAGATAGTACAGTGCCCTTCTTTGGCTTCTGTTTTGCATGCAAGGCTAAGGAAGTGCTCAGGACATCAGGTCCCTCTCAGGAAGACTGAGGGCTATGCTGACTTAGGAAATAAATTCTCCATTTTCTAGCTCTCTACAGGTTACCTGTAGTCCAGCGCAGTGCCTGGTATATGGAGAGGGTGTCACAACTTGTTTTCTCCTTTTCCTGTTTCCTTCTGAGGTGCACACCAGCATGCCTGGAGTATTGTGTCCATTTGACTCCAGAAACTCACCCTCTGGAAGCCCAGAGCTGCACTAAGATGTAGAGGTATCAACACCCAGAAACTCCTGTTATAATATTTTATCTTGAATGTATGTTTATTCATATTACGTTTCAGTAACTGTGTGTTGGGCATCTGGTAGGATGAATAAGATGTGGCTCTTTTCTAGAAAGAGTTCAGATTCCAGAGGTAGATACAGATACAGAGTCAATTATCATACAGTAGAGGAAGTACCATCCATCCATTTAATGTATACTCTTGAGTGGTATCATGTGCCAAGTTCTTGCTAAATCCTGAGTATACTAGTGATGCTTTGCCTCTGTGTAGCCTAAAGTCCAGAGGAGGCCATAGGCCCTTCACAAGTAAACAGACAGGAAGGTAAGTCTACAGTGACCACACGTGACATGAAAGAAACTAAGAGCGCAGTACTAGAGTATCAGGGAAACCACATTTAGGTAGGGTGGTTATGGAAGCCCTGGATGATGGAGGGGCAGTTAAGGTCTGAGGGATGAAAAGGAGCTAACCACGTGAAGAGCAGAGGGGAAGACTCCTCCAGGCCAAGAGATCAACTTATATGAAAGCCTTGAAGAGAAGGCTGAGCCCTGGCTGAGTGGCTCAGTTGGTTGGAGTATCATTCCAAAGAAAAAAAAAGTTTTCTAGTTTGATTCCCAGTCAGGGCAGGTACCTCGGTTGTGGATTTGATCCCTGGTCAGGGCCCTTATGGGAGGCAACCAATCGATGTTTCTCTCTCACATCTCTCACATGTGTCTCTCTGTCTATCTGTCTGTCTGTCTGTCTGTCTCTCTCTCTCTGTCATATCAATAAACATATCCTTGGGTGAGGGTTGAAAAAAAATAGAGAAAGCTGAGGAGTTGAATGTAGGCCCCAGACCATAGTGGGCAAGGTGAGGGTGGAGATGACAGCAGGGCCTGGATCAGCCAGGGCCATATTAGCCAAGGTAAGAAACTGACTTTGTCCAAAGGACAGTGTCAGCCATCGCAGAACCCTCAGCAGGGAAATAACATGATCAGCATTCCTGTAGAAAATTGCTTCATTCCACACAAAACCAGGGAGTACAGATTTTACTCTCAAACCCCCAACATAGGTGATGAGGGCAGGTGACATAGAACTCCCGAGTGATGCTTGAATGTATCAGGATCCCTCCTCCTTTCCTTTTGTAAGGCTGGGGTTGGAGAGGGAGGAAGGGAGCTGAGGTGGTTGGGTTCAGCATAGGCTCCCATGTGGGCAGTGGGAGGAGTGTGGGTCCAAGAACGGCATCCAAAAGACGGTATCAGTGATGAGTCTGCAATGATGATTGACAGAGGCAGGTAAAGAGGGCAAAGAAGAGAATTCTAGGCAAGAGGGAGAAGAATAGGCAAACATTCAGAGGCATATTATGAAAATTAAAAGGAGGTTAGTGTAGCTCCAGCATAGTGCATGCAGGGATGAGGAGGGAGGAGGAATAGAAGACATGTATGTAACACAGTATAAGCATAGGGAGAGCTAGATAATGACCACCATCTTATGCCACGCAAGGGAGTTTGTGCTTTATCTCTGGGACAGTGGGAAGGAGCCCCTAAAGGGTTTAGATAGAGGTGGGTGTCACAATCAAAGTTTCATTTTTAGAAGAATTGCCCAGGAAGGAGTACAGAAAACCTAGTTGGAAGGGGCAATATTTCAAGAGGGGATATAAGTTAGGAGGCCAAAGCTTTCATCCAGGCGTTTAAAGGTGGCCTGAGGAAAGTAGAAGCGGTTGAGCTGGAGAAAGGCATGCTGGGTAGAGAAATATTTAAGATAATAAATTGACAGGTCATGGTGAGAAAATAAGATGGAGAGCTAAGTGAGAGAGAAAGGAGTCAGAAATGATGGCCACTTAACTCTGCTCCCAGATGGTTTCTTGAGCAACGGCTTCCGTGAGATTGGCTCTGAACGGCTCGAGGAACAGAGGTGGAAAAGCGCGTGTACCAGAAAAGACAGTGTGTGTCGTACTGTGTTTTTGTTGAGGTCCCTGTGGACACTCAGAGAAAGCATTTGATGAGTGGTTAGGTATTTGACCTGGAACTCGTGAAAGAGAAATGAACAGGAAATGAGGGCATATATTTGGGAGTCCTCTGCCCTGGGTGGTCACTGGAACCATGGGAGGAGAAAGGGGTCGCCCATAGGTATGTAAAGAGTGAGAAGAGCAACAAGCACAGATCTCTTGGACACTTCACATATTTAAGGTCAAGCAATGGAAGAGAACCAATTGGAAAGGAGGTAGGAAAGCCAAAATAATTTAGTGTCCTGGGAACAAGGGAAAGAGAACAAATGAGTAAGAAATGGTCAAGTGGTACAAAATGTGGAAGAGAATTCAAGTAAGATAAAGGCAGAAAGTGGTCCCTCAGAGTGCGCAACAGAGACGGCATCGTTCCTCGCGGCAGGACCAGTTTTGGTGGGCTGCGGCAGGCAGCGTACGTGCTGCGGTGGTCCAGAGGGGAGGACCCGCAGAGAGACTGTGTGTGGGCTTCTTTTCCAAGACGCTCTCTTAGTCCTGGAGAGGGCACAATGTCTCTTGTTAGACCATTATTCTGATTTTTTTTTTTTTTTTGGTTTGAAAGTATGATCACCAGACTTCTGAGCAGCCTATGAATCCACAGAATCAGATGATTTATGTGGAAGGAGAGGAGTGTGGAGCCTCCGGGGCTGCTCTCTGTATTTAACATTGTAAGCAGTAATGTCTGAAGAAGATCTTCCCTGACTCTTGGATATTTTTTTTAAGACTGGAAATTAATTTCCTGTGATGGGGAAAAAGAGGGGACTGTTTATCGATCATCTCTCATTTTATGGTGCTTAGGACTCTAATACTCACAGGAGTCTGTGAAGTTAAAGTATTAGCTCTGATTGCAAAAAAGTGAACTAGGTTTGGAAAGGCTTAATGTACCTGATCACCCAACTGGCACATGGTGAACCCACTTCGTGATGGTCCAAACTGTATTTTCTTCATCATGCGCAATGGGACTAGGACAGCAAGAATTTCTCCCTCTGAGACAGGGTATGTGAGCCTGGAGTTCATGAGAGGGAGGGAGAATGATCCTCTTGGAACAGTTAGTGTGTGATTCCTGAGCTGGACAAGGGCAGACAGCCATTTGAGAAGGAATTGATAAAACATACAAAATGAATCAAAGTCAGAAGCCCCCCCCCCAAAAAAAAAGGCATCATGCAAGGTTAAAATTATGTGAATAATGATGTGCATTTGTTATTTTAATGTTTTCCAAGTGCATTTCATTTTGAATTATATACTCAGATAGCACACATGGTAAGGTCTAATTGAAAAAATGTGCAGGAGAATGGCTGCATTCACAGAATAAACATACAGCTGTGAGGAGGTTAGGAGTCAAAGGGGTAAGCATATGCCTGGTCCCCCAGGGACCTCATTAGTTCATGAGTGACCATATATGTAGAGGCTAAATGAATCTCACTGTTTGCAAAGACCCGCAGTAAATGAGACAATGACGAATCAATAGTAATTAGGCCTGTAGATTCTTATTGACCCAGATGTCTGAAACCAAATGCCCTGCTCTGAGATTCCTTGAGAGGCAAATGAAAACATTTATAGACGTGTACTTCTTTTAAAAAATCCCTTTATTCTAAGTGCAGTGATGCTGTTCTGAAGGGGATTGTTGCTAGAATTACTGCAGACTCTCGACTTCTGTCTAAAAATGGTGTCCTCATGGGTTTTGTTGTCAGTGTGGTTCCTGTCGGACCAGGAGCAGATAGAGCTGGGAAACAGAAAAACGGGCTTTGATTACGTTCTATCCAGATAGATGGTTTAGGCCCTATCTTCCATGGATTCTTTCTTTCCTAACACTATCATAGGATCATGCTAGAACAGAGTTTGAGTGGTGGGGCTTTGTCAGATCTGGAATACAGAAATCACAGAATCACACAAAGGGTTGAAGTGTGAACTCAGTCACGTGTCTTTGTGCATCCCCTCTGTAAAGGTGTGAGCAGCGCTATCCCTGCAGGGCGGTAACGGATGACCTGGTGCGTGCTCTGGGAGCTGCAGTTGATGACAAGGTGGTCGGTGATCTTTTTCCAACCGCATCGCTATCCTCCTAATGTGATTTAAGGCAGATTTTTACAGGTGGGAATGAGGTATCAGTGCAAGAAGCAAAAAGATTGCCTGGTAGGTCGGGCCACCTGTGCCTCCACTCAGTGTACATCACAAACACACACATTCTCACACTCATACTCATGCACTTACATAGAGCAGTTTTGCTCTTCTATCTTTTCTGTATTGGAGTTCCAGTTAAAATTTTTCATTTAATAAAAGGGTTTGAAAACTGCTCTACTTGTATCTATTCCAGACAACATCCAGGAACTTCATGGGATCCTTGGGAACACAGTGTCATAAAACTGGAACGCAAAACCTTTGAGCTGTCCTCCTAAAACATTTTAAAATGTAAATAATAACTATCATCTAGATCTCTTAGTTACCAGCCTGCCCTGGACCCTTGTTTCCTAGGCGTTGGTTCCTGCCATTATTCAAACCATGTTCTCCACCGTTGAAGCTATCCTTCCAAGAATACCAGTGCCCATCTCTGATAGACTCATTTTTTTTTCTAGAATTGTTGGTTCAGCACCTTTTTTTTTTAAGTACCTTTTTAACAGGGGAAGGTCCCAACTTTAATCTTTGTGACACGCAGTGAAATTTCACCAGTAAGGTGGGTATTGTTATACCATTGTGATGTGTGGGAAACCAGAAGTTCAGAAGGCCAAGTCCCTGACCCTGGCCGCTAGCTGGGACCGATGGAACAAGATCTGAACCCAGGACTGCCTTGACTCCCAAGCCCATCATCGCCACCCCTTCTCACCTAAGCATGCATAGACTGAGAGAGGTAGTCTGACTCCCTTATTACACTGTGAAGAGACTGAGGCTTAAAGAGAAGGAATTAACACAATGTCATTTGATGGGTTTAGGTGAGAAATCAAGTCTCCTAATTCCTGATCCTAATGCATTTACTCCAGTCCTATCACTTCCCTCAGCAAATTCCTGTCCTGAGTCTGGGAGAGTGTATTTGTCTCCATTCGTCATCTCGTCATCATTATTACAATTAGCCACACTGATTTTTAAAAATCCTTTGCATATGTACAGTATTATTGTACAGTTTACAAAATACTGTATGTTCACATACATAATCTCTTTTGATCTTTACAATAACCCTATGAGGTAAGTTGGACAGGGACTGTGTATCTGGTTTTACAGATGCAAAGAAAATGGTTCAGAAAGTTCGAATAACTTTCTCGTGGTTGCACATTTACTCCGGGGAAAGCTGGATCCAGTCTTCTGATTCCAAACCTTTGTGCTTTTCCCTAACACATGCCACCTATTCGTGGTGATAGGACAATGATTTCATAGTATGGTATGCTAGTTTCCGTGGGTTTGGGGTAGTTTCTTTGCCGAAGCTTTTGGGACCCTGCTTATACTCTCTGGATCTGACGTGAGAGTACAAATGGTTTCTTTCTGCAGAACAATTTGCTCCCCGACCCTACCCCCCTTCTAAAAACAAAATCTACTTCTCTTCCAGATGCCAGAGTGTATATGCATATTTGAACAGTCACCTGGATCTGATTAAGAAGGCTCAGCCTGTGGGTTTCCTCACTGTTGATTTACATGTTTGGCCAGATTTCCATGGCAACCGGTCTCCCTTAGCAGATCTGACACTGAAGGGCATGGTAAGTGACAGCCAGTCCTTGCACCAAGGTGAAGGCAGGCCAAAGGGCTATGAAGTTTGGAAGAGGCAAAGTGAAGGGAAAGGAAAACGAGGAAACAAAAGCAAAACAGACCAACAGCCTGCTGGCTTCTCACAGATGCATTGCTGTCAGGAAGGCTCTCACCACTGCCCTGGAGGAGCTGCCGAAAGTTCTCATTGTTTCTGAGCCAGCCTTCAGAGTGTTAAAAGCAGTATTTCTTACATTTAGCTACTGCTACCTCTTTGTCCTGAGGAATGGCTGGAAGTTGTGAGGTCCTACCTGTGTAATTTCTGTATTTATATCAGACATGAAGAGTTATTTTTTCCGTCCCCATCCCAAGGCTGCTGGGAAAGGGTAAATATTGCCACCCATGGTCTTGCTTGTCACAGCCACACATGTGCCCAGGCTCTATAGGTCAGGGCTGTTCGGAGTCCATGTTAATATTATTAGGATTTCAGATGGAACTGTGGCAAAAGCAAAGTACAATTAGTGACTTAGGTTGGTGAATAAATTCAGCTCCTGGTGACCTTTAGGTTCCCTTCCATTGCAGAGATTCTGGGCCTTCCCGGAGGGGCCAGGATGAACTTGGTAGGAGAGCTTATAACCACCTAAGCTAAAGTATAAGATCTTGGTGGCCAGGTGAGACTAGGTGGCTGAGAGTAGAATAGCCCTCAAGAATCATGTCTGAGGATGGGTGAAGCATGTGAAGACTAGAGAAGCAGAGTGAAGCTTCAGTTTCGAGAAGCGAGGAGAGGCCACAGATAATAAATAAGTCATGGGTTCAGAATCCAGAACGATGTCAAAAAGGTGAGAAGCAGAGTATCAGGTAAATTAAGGCAGGAGTTCAGAGTGAAGGCTGTGAGCAACGCGTGGTTTACGGACTTTATGGCCTGCTTGATTGAAGAACTTCAAGAATCAGAACTCTGTGGTTTGTAATTAATTTCATTGAGATTGTTCCAAATAGTTTTATGATGCCAACAGGAATACCTGATCTTTAATTTCATTATCTTGTTGATACAATCAGTTTCTTGTAGTAAGAGGGAGTCAAGGTGAAAAGAAAATTGGACATGGCAAGAGTTGTGTCTGTCTGGAGTCTGTGAAGTGTGTCCGCAAAACAAATAATGAGTTGGCCTCTTTGTCTGGCCCCGTGGGTGCAGGAGGGGGACGCTGGGAACGGGCCAAGGGGACCCAGGCTGCAGTGTGAAGCTGTGCGTTCAGATAACTGACACTGTGCTCTGGGTGCAGACAGAGGCTGGGGGAAGAACACATTTTGCATGGGTACAAAAATGAGTGTCTTAATGAAAGACGAATATCTGAAGCCACTTGTATTAGACAGTTAAAATGCCGAAGAAGAAAGAGGCATGACCAGTTCATAAAATGACCCCAAAACAAAGCAGAGCTGTAGAGGAAAATGATGCTGAGTCTGGAGTCCTTCCCTCGAGGCCCTTCCCCTGCCAGCCTCTGTCTACCCAGTTTCAACAGCCAGCATTGCAGCAGCCCTGGCTCCCAGTAGCTTCTGTCTGTTTGTTAATACAAAGCTTGATATCCAAAAACTTTAGAATTAGCATCACAAGGATATTCTAATAAAGGTAGCCCAAATGCAGAGTGTAATTCTGAAGGAGTCTGTGGAGTATTTTGAAGACTGCCTGCCTCATCAGAGAAAGGACTTATTTACCAAAGGAGATTTCTTGCCTGGGGAAGTCTGCCCAATTATATAGAAAAACCCTAATACGCTAACCTTTTACAAAAGATTTTATTTTATAAATATACTTCATGTATCACTTGGTGTTTCTTAGAGATGCTTTTCTTTCATAACTGCTCTCATGTTAGGCTTCCATTTGAATAGCGGTCACTCCATGAGTATACATCACAACACAGAATGTGACCCAGATAAGAGAGCAAGAAGGAAATTCTGGCCTAAAAAGTTTCCCCCACAATGGGTCCCCCCAAATCTGTCCCTCAGTCCAAGTTTGGATGACATCAAAACAGTCACCTTGAAACCCATCCAGTGTCATGTTATCCTTCTGTCACAGCCTACAATGTCTACTGTCTCTAGCACTTACTGAGTAAATATTTATTTGGTACCTACTATGTGCCAAGCACTAGTAATAAGGTAAAATAATTTCTAATTCTTGGAGGGTGTTTTGAGGGAGGGAAGAGAAGTGCTTGATAAAACATATACATAGCAACTAGAATTGTCAAGATAATCCCTGTGGGGCAAGAACTATATATGATTTCTTCTTTTGGCTCCTGAAACATTATCCTGGGCACATACTAAGCATTTAATATGTACTTATTGACAATTGAGAGTCAGTATAGAAATAGTAAAGAGATTATTCATTTCTTTAGAAAAATATACATATAAACAATTTCATATTTTGAATACTGAATTCTTATTATTCATATGATAAGTAGTTAATACCAGTGTTAATGTCCAGGTTAATTAAGAGAAAAGGCTCCCATTTTTGTTATAATTGTGAGCACTTTTGTGTCTCAGTTAATCTATGATCTGAGCCGACACAGGCCCTGCTACAGTTGCTGGGGGATATAGGGTACTAGCCACAGCGCTAGCTCTCGGGAGCACCACTGTGCTTGGGCGCAGATGGCATACAGACAGGCAATAGGGACGCTGGTTTAAGTCCGGGTGCCACTCAGAGTCCCAGGCTCCCCAGATGCATCAAAGATGATTTCCCCACCTGGTCTCAAGAGTCTGGAAAGGCTTCAGATAGGAGGTGACAAGGTGGCATGGACACTGAGGGCAGTGGGGAAGAGGGTCAGGGCCAGGGGATCATAGTGTGTGTGGTGTTCCGTAGGAGAGGCGAGAGAATGGCGTGTGGATGAGTTTGGGCTCCTTGTATCACTGTCTTAGCAATAATAGGTTGCATTTAGCATTTTATCTTGATACTTTAAAAAAAGGTGTTTTCTTAGAAAACCACAGAGCACTCCCTGTGCTCCTTCTGTTGCAGCAGCATCGCGCTCTCCCAGTTCTCTGCGCTCGCTTTGATGGTGTTCATTGATTCAGTGAGTGTTTATTGATCACCTATGGTGAACACAAAGGAAGAAGAAGCTGTGTCACTCCCCAGTGCGCAGGAAAGTGGGAGGAGCATTGTAGCGCCTCTCTCTCTGCGTGGGCACAGAGTCACCGTACAGTTCGGTCTTGTAACACAGACATCTCTGCGAGTGGAAGGAGGCGCTCCGTGAATATCTGACTCGGACATGTTTTTTTAAGCGGCATTTGGCCAGCAGGCCCTCATGTAGCCTTTCTCTACTTCACTTGAAAATATCTGTGAAGATGCAAAAAAAGCATAAACTCATGCTGACTTTGACAATTAGATGATATTCAGCTAGGAAAACTGGAACTGACATTCTCAGAGAGAGTCTGGAAAGGTTTTGCAGAATCTAAAAGATTAAATGTAAGTTGTTTGATAAGCATAATATGTGGCATATGAACAAATAAACCACCAGCCTCGCAAGAGTTTGGACCTCTCTTCCTTCTGCTCACCTTGCTTAAAACTGCAAGGCCTTTTTAAGGCTGAAACAAGGCAGGCATCCTTTTACTCTGCTGCTGTGGTGAGGGTTTTTTTGTTTTGTTTTGTTTTGCTTTTTGGAAGCAGCAGTGAGTTTAATTTCCCAGAACTCTTCTGCAACCCAAATCTTATCTTCCCTTTCAGTTCAGTCCATTAGAAAACTGCCAAGAAGCCCACGGGGCAGGAAGTGGGATTTTGGATAATTGGTGATGCTCTGCCTTCTGAGGATCCTGATTAAAACTGTTAAAGGGCAGGGACAAGAAAACCCTGTAACCTGAGAGGAGGGGTGCAGTTTTACGTGTCGACCGTCTGCTCTGGGTTAGAAAGGCAGTCGTGACGCCCGTCTTGCCAACAAATCCTCAGAAAATAAAAACTGCCCCCTCTGGGAGTTGGCAGTGAGTTATGCCAAATCCAAGTTCCAGTGAGAGGGGCTGGGAGTGAATCATGGGGACTGAGTGCTGGGAAGCACTGAATATGTATAACTCTAGTTAGAATGAATAAAACAGTAATAAAGTGAATCCATTAGGAAAAGAACGTATTGCATACAGAAAAAGAAATACTATTTTGAACACTTAAGGAAAGGCCTCTTAAAAATTATTTACTACAAAAACCAAAAGAAAACATTAAAATTCCTTGGCATATTCAATTGGATTTTTAAAGGCACATCTCTATGAAATAGGGCAGAAACTTAACAGGAAGACAATGAATTCAGATGAAAAGTCAGTGGAATGAGAAGAAAAAAGAAATGATAAAGACAACTAGAAATATAACAGCAGAATTAAAACCTGCATTGAAGGCAATAAAAATCATAGTTTCTTACTGAAGAAAATAAGATTAGAACTGTCATAAGATGTAGCATATATTTTAAATTTATTAGAAAAACAGTTTGAGGGTGGAGGCTGTGGCTTCTTTACTTTATAAATTTCAACAGTGCCTAGGTCAGCGAAGTCACTGAATATTGCCTGTGGTTAAGCAATTATTTTAACCTTTATTTGCCAAATGAGGAATGAATAGTGACCTGCCTGATGTCACAATGCCAAGAAATGGCAGAGCTTAAAAAAAACAAACAAACATGAATCCTGACTTTTAGGATGTACACCCCCATGAGGCTGCCTTAACTCTTTATCTTTCTTTTTTATCCTCACCCAAGGATATTTTTTCATTGCTTTTAGAGAGGGAAGGGAGGAGAGAGAGACAACGAGACAGAGAAACATCGGTGTAAGACAGAAACGTTGATTGGTTGCCTTCTCATATGCACCACAACCAGGGATCAGACCCACAACCTGGACTTGTGCCTTGACCAAGAATCAAATTCACGACCTTTGGTCCACAGAACAATGCTCTAACCAATTGAGCCACACTGGTCAGGGCCTGCCTTAACTCTTAACTCTGGACTTCGCAAAATGTGTTGGGGACTATAAAAAAGGAGTCCCAACAGCTACATTATGTGCGGCTTAATTCTGAACCACATGCCTCAGCCAGGTCCCTGCTCCTGTGTTCTGAGCACCAGCTTTCTCACTCTTTCTCCCATTTTCATCCTTGCCCTGGTCCTCGGATTCAAGCTCTGACCCTGTCTCTTCTCAGTCATGGTCCTAGTTTCCTTCCCAACCTCACTGGCGCAGATTTCAAAAGTAATCGCCCACTCCTGGTTGGACCTGGCTCTAAACCCTTCCACTTTAGGTGCCTACTCTCAAGCAGAAAGAGGGCATAACCCAGGCATCTCTCCATTATGCTTGATAGAGTCATTTCCTTTTGTTCTGCTAACATTTGGTTTCCTGCCACATAACTAGCTGTTTTCTTTCTCCTTTGGTGATGTAGTATCAACCCACAGATCTAGGCTAAAAAGCAATGAAGGTTAGGGGTGGGCAGCTTAATAATGCCTGGACCAAGTAGCCACCTATGTAAATAGTTCTCCTTTCCAGTTAGTAAATGAGGCATGGAGAGGTAAGGGCTGTGTGTGTGATATTTAAACTCAGCAGAAGCTTGGTTAATGGAAATCAGTCACTGTTAAAACATTTAACACTGGTGGTTCTAAGTTCTTTAAAACCAGAAGAAAAAAAAATGCTTACTTTTAAAGCAGCGATTTTCAACTGGTGTGCCACAAGAATTTTAAAAACATGCAATACCCTACTATTTATTCCGGACCACTGACCTCTTTTCCCTTAGATTGTCAAATAAAAATATGGCAAAAGTCAACACAATAGCCGTCCCATGTGAATGAATCAAAATTATACCTGTATTTTTTATCATATCAAGAAATAATATATTTTTGGTGTGCCACAGAATTTTAGTAATTAATTTATGTGTGCCATGAGGTGAAAAAGATTGAAAACTGCTCTTTTAAAGTGAAGAAACAAGGCATGGTCACACATACAGACAAATGAAGCTGAATTCTCACCATCAGGAATGGTTGTATGTTTTAGTTGTGTGCGTGTGTGTTTGTGTCTGAGAGAGAGAGACTGAGATTGTTCCTATTTTGAGTGGCGGTTTGGGAAGTTTGTGCCCCTGTGCGACATTAAAGAGAGCCCAGGGATTGAAGTCAGACCTGTATTTGCATCCTGACCTGAAAATGTACCGGTCGCATGACTTTTGAGGTTAGCTCTGTGAGGTGAGTCTGTCATCAGCAAGCAGGAGAGTCACGAGTGTCCTTGCACATTTTGTCAGAATCCAGCGGGAGACTGCCGCGCCTGTACAGATAATGACAGCAAATGCTTTTGAATCTAGGGCTCCTTCCTAATGGCTCTTGCATGTTCACAAGGCTGCTAGCTGGATTCTAAGTGTCTCCTTTGAATCCTGAGCGGCCCGTCACCAGCCATGCACCTTAGTTAGTCCCAGGACCACCTGGGCTCACCAGCCATGGACGTCATCACCACACACAACCAGCTAGAGAAGCTGAATGATCACTTGGTCCATCGTAGGAACCACGTTTCTTACAGGTGTAGAGATTAGTCTTCTCTGTTTCTAAGTCCTTGGCCCTCAGTTTCCTCACCCACACAACAGGAAACTCAAATTTGGTGTACCATGCATAACCACTAGTGCTGTAGGAATTCTGAAAGAGCCCTTTCCTTCTTGTACGTATGACCAGTTTTTATTCTCAAATTAATGTAACCTCTTCATTTTTATTTTTTTAATAATTATTTTCCTGAGGGACCCATTCAAAGAATTAAATTACCTCAGAGACATGTCAGGCATGAGAATGTACCACATTCACCACTGGATGAACCATGTTTCCTCTGCTTCATTTTGCAAGTACAGCTCTACCCGGAATGGAAAGTTACTTTCTGGCTTTTCGAAGAGCAGTGCTTTCTCATGTGGGCCACGTGGCGCTCACGCTGCTGGGGAGGTAGAGCACTGCTCCCGTGGCTCTTCAAAGCAAGCACAAAGCAAGTGTGCGTGTGGAAAACTGGGAGTCAGGAAAGAAGCGTTGGGAGATCTTAGCCAGTTCCCAGAGGACTGAATCCTAGCTAGAGTTGGGCATCACTAAACAGAGTCAGATGTGGATGGAGTTAGCAACTCAGATGAGTATTTGCAAGAACTCAGTGGAAATCAGAGATTGTATCCTTGCGGCTTCCTCTGATGGGACGATGGGTGATGGGTGGTAGAGCAGCTTTTGAGTGATATATTTGTAAGCCTTGGCAACATGTGGGCCCTTTGACATAAATTTGTTGATGTTTTTGTCATTATTTAATATTGTTTTAGTAATTTTTTTTAACTTGAAGATTGTATTCATTTATTTTTAGAGAAAGGGGAAGAGAGGGAGAAAGAGAGGGACAGAACCTCTTGTATGTGCTCTCTCTAGGGACTGAACTTGCAACCCAGGCATGTGCCTTGACCAGGAATGGAGCCAGCAACCTTTCACTTTGCGGAACAGTGCCCATCCAGCTGAGCCACACTGGTCAGGGCTGTTTAGTCATTTTTACATGTTGTTTTTGCTTGTGAAAAATAGAAGCCTAGAACAAAGCTTAATATCCGCAGAATCATTTAACTAGCTTTCTGATATTGCAGGTTTTTTCCTATTGAAACAACTAATTTAGCAGCTGGTATTGTGATTTGTAATAGGTAGCATATTGTAGGAACCAGGATTGTGCCAGGCATCATGGTAGATACTTTATGGGCATCATCACCAACTTTTATAGCAGCCCTGCCAGACGGCGTTGTTGCCCCCATTTAAGAGTGGAGAGACTGAGGTTCAGAGAATCTCTAATTTACCCAGAGGAAGAGACCAGAAGTGATATTAGAACCTACATACTTTAAACCGAGGTCATTGACATTCTTGGGGAGAAAAATAATTTAAAAATAAAAACCATATCTTTGTATTTTCATAACCTTAGTCTGTTTTCAATGTGTCTGCCATACTTTTCCCCTCATCTTACTGACTTTTTAAATTATGTTACAGAAGTAAACCTTTCTTTCTTTCTATCTTCTCTTTATATACTAAACAAATAAAACTGGAAGAGGGGGTAGATTGCAGATAGAGTTTTTCCCAAGGGAATGCATAATCAAGTAGAAATCTACCAGGAAGGCCCAAAAGAGAAATAATGGAAAAGAACTAAGGCCAGAGGACCAAAGATAGGATTCGAGTTAGTGTGTAAGTCCAAGGCAGGCCTGAATGACAACCAGTAGGGGCCAGCACAGTGGACCAGAACAGCTTTGGGATTCTGGTGCATGACGTATTAAAATGACTTGGATTTAGAGCCTCAGGAGCAGAGCAGACAAAGGTGTGAAGTGCTCGGTCCTCCTGGCAAATAGCCAGTGAACACGTGCTGTGCAGGGCAGAGGTCACCGATAGAATAAGGTTGTGAGGGGCAGTGTCAGTCCATCAGCCAGTTGTCAGGTGTGCATTTCTTGTCTGTTGCTGCTTTAATAAATTACCACAAACTTAGGGGTTTGAATTTATTTTCCCCCACTTGTGTAGATCAGAAGCCCAGGCTGGCTCAGCTGGTTTCTCTGCTCCAGTTTTCAAAAGACTAGAACCAAGGGCTCTTATCAGCAGAGATGAGAATAATCTGCTACCAAATTCATTCAAATTATTGACCAAATTAATCTCTGAGCAGTGGTAGGACAGAGGTCCCTGTTTCCTAGCTGACTGTCAGGCAAGGGTCCTCACCTTCTAGAGGCCACCTGCATTTCTGGACTCCGTCCCCCTTCCTCCACCGTCAAAGCCAGCAGTGGCTGGTCTAGTCCTTCTCATGCTTTGAGTCACTCTGATTTCCATTTCTGCCTCATTTCTCCTGCCACCTTCTCCGGCATCTCTTGGCTAACCCTTCTGTCTTCCTCTTCTGCTCTTAAGAGCTCATGTGATTATGTTGATCCCAACGGGATAATCCAGGATAATCTCTATATTTTAAGGTCTACTGGCTACTAACTATTTCCATCTGCAACTTTCTTTACATCAGTGCCTAGATTAGTGCTTGATTGAGTAACCAGGGGGTGGGAATCTTGGGGGAATATCTTCGAATTCCGCCTACCACATAGTGTCAACACACTCATCTGCATTTCCCAAATCTGAGGGAGTTCCAGGCAGTGCTAGGTGTCAGCCTTGGTTCTTGACACCGAAGCCTGTGTGTGTTGTGGGGGAGATCTGTCCCCTTTCTCCTCCAGGTTGCGGATGATCTCAGTCCTGTTCTCCAATCTCTGTCTCCTCTCCCGGAGTTTTCTGTAAATCTTGTTCTGGTCATCTTCATGTCCACACTGTCCATCAGCTTCGCCTTCATTAGTGACTGAGCACACAGAGCATTTCTCCTGCTCCTTTGTGTACTGAAAAGCTTTCCACCACTTCCCCTGAGCTATGGATACCCCACCGAGTTTTGATGACCTTAGATGAATCTGAGGACTGGTAATACTGTTTCTTGTTTTTTATCATTTTTAGAGACCCTTTGAGAATTTATTTCTAAGCCCCCCTTTTTATAATCAATTCTTTAACTAAGAAGGAAGAAACTCAGCTAACTAAGTTACTAATACATTTTAAAAATCTCAGCTATTTTAGGGCTTATGAATCTAGAAATCACCATACCAAGATTAAGGACAGTTGTTCCCATGCCTTGCTGTACACCAGGGCCTGGCCGAAACTGCAAGTCACTGGGCCCATAGTAACGGTTCCATCGATCTGCAGCTGGGTCTGAGGGAATCCACATTCAGCCAGGACTGCAGGAAAGAGTTCCCCTCCCCACTGATAACCCTCCATGTGGTCTCCAATCCTGTGATTCTGTTCCTGTTCCAGTTGTTTGCTTGATTTGTTTTTGTTTTTTTACATTTGGTTTTTGATAGTTGTGAGTTTGTTGTCATTTTTCTGTTCATAGTTTTGATCATCTTCTTTTTAAGTCCCTTTAATGTGTCATATAATAAGGGCTGGGTGATGATGAACTCCTTTAACTTGACCTTATCTGGAAAACACTTTATCTGCCTTTCCATTCTAAATAACTTTGCTGGATAGAGGATTCTTGGATATAGGTCTTTGCCTTTCATGACTTTGAATACTTCTTTCCAGCCCGTTCTTGTCTGTAAGGTTTCTTTTGAGAAATCAGCTGATACTTTTATGAGAACTCCTTTGTAGGTAACTCTCTCCTTTTCTCTTGCTGCTTTTAAGATTCTCTTTAATCTTGGGTAATATAGTTATGATGTGCCTTGGTTTGTGCTTCCTTGGGTCCAACTTAAGTGTCACCTATGTACCCATGGTTGGCACTGCAGATGTCTAGCTCTTGTAAACTCAGTACAGCTTGCTGAAAAAGTAAGGCATTTTGCAAATGATATGTAATCTTCATACAAGTGCCTTGAGATATTATAAGTAAAAAGTATGAGACTCAGAGAGGATACAAAACTCACACTGTCATGCAGCCAGTTAGGGGGAATGTCAAGATGTAAATTCGAATGTCTTGTTCCTAAGTTCATCATCTTCCCATTCATCTACACCTCTCTTCTAAGCTAAAAAATCCCAAAATGTACATAAGCATTTTATAATGGTTATGTAAGATGTTGAAATGATCAGACACAATTTGCATCTCTTTGGCCAACATATATAGCTTTCACACATCTCTAAATAATAATTGTGTTTTCTCTTACAGTTCTCATTACACAATAGCCAGAATAAATAAATATGCTTACCACTGCAGCTGTCCTGTGGGGCTTCCCCCTACATTCACTGTCTCATCCAGACATTCAAAACAGCACGTGCGCCTCTGTAGACACATTTCTTCCACTTCTGCTTCCTTCCCATTTCTTCCCACTGATGGAGCCTTTCAGCCTTCAGTCCGGGGAATCCACGCATCTCTCCTCTCCCAGTTTCCTCACTGGTTACAAAGCTGCACCTCCTCTAGGACTTGTCCCCAGAACTCCCAGGGCACTGCTGCCACCTTCCTACCAACATGGCTCCCTAAGGTCCCTCTCTGGCCTTCCGAGTGGTCCACATGACAACCAGTTCCATCTGGGGCTGACTGTCTTTCGACTTGTGTCAAGGCAGGGCTGAGGCCCCTTGTATTAAGTGTCAATGGACTGAATGAACGTATGTCCTCTACTGTTTCCATCTGCATGTCAGGTTCGATGTCAAGGAAGCAGGGACCTCCTTGCCCCAGCCATAGTAACTTTGCCCTGTAGAGAAATGTTTTTCAGTGAGGCACATTGCAACTCCATGGCCCTGGTACTAATGGGGAGGAAATGTTGGAAATGGCTATGACAAAAGTGTGTGGGCTGACATCCTTTAGTACTGAGTGTCTTCTTCCCAGGAATAGCTCTTTCTCCTTGAAGGACAGGTATGTTTTATGTATCGAAAAAAGGAAGGCTATGTCTCCCATTATGTATCCCCTTTTGTCATAGCTCCTACAAGCTCAAGAATTAAATTTAGTGCTCAGTAACATTATTATATCATTCTCAGTTTCTATCTTCTCTTTTCTGCACTGTGATTTCTGAACTCAGGAGGTACTAGAAATTTAGAGAAGGGTCCATGATATCTTTTTGCTCAAATACTAATACTTTTTGGAATTTCTTATGAATATTTGCTGGGGATTAAAGAAGCTAAATCTGGTGATATCACACTCCTCTTTTATGGAGTCTTATTAATTGAGAAGAAGAACAGAACTGGCAATATTATCAATGCTATTATACAGGTTACCGAGATTTCTAATAAATTAATAGGAGAGTACATCTTATATACAAGTCAGACTTCTCCCAAACCTCCAGTACAATTCACTTCCATCTGGTTCAGGACTCACCTTTAGGAACATGTGGGTCTGCCAAACAGATACATACACAGTCATGCTGGTGAACATGACTTGATTCACGTGACACTGATGACCAGGGAGAGGAGCCCAGAAGTGGCCTGCCTTCTAGACGGCTCTAGAAGAGAGCTCTAAGCCATGGCACAGCTGGCTCTCCCAGAAGACCAACAGCAGAGATGTTACTGAGGCTAGGTGAGTATAGAAGAGAGGAGAGAGAGAAAGAGGCTGAGACCATTCGTGACCGGGACCATTGCATGTCATGGTGCTGGTTACTCATTCAAGACATTCAGCTGAGGGGGCATATGACAGGGCTGAAATCCTGTTCACTCTGTGCCTTTTTATAATTCATTCTCCCATGTCATGCCTTATGTAGTTAATCCACTGAAAAGGGGCACCTTTTTTTCTAGTTCACACAAAGTTTCCATGTACACTGAAAGGATCCTACTTTTACTCCAATCTTATGTAAGCCACTCCTCCAATGAGGAATGGTAAGTATGGAGGTTGGAGGTGCTGGGAGCATGGAGCAAACAGCTATAAGTGATCTTCAAAGTTCTCTCTCAGGACATGGAACAAATGACTCTTCCCCTCTGTGAATGTATGAGGAACCGAGGTAGTAAACATTGTCTTCTCATAATTGTGTAATGACAGAAGGATAGAATATTAGGAGAGAACAGTATACAAAAGGAAGAGGGAACATAGAATTGTCACTAATTCACACATTCAATGCGTTTTAACTTAGTGTCTGCTATGTGCCCAGGCACAGTGCTAGGCATTGGAAACACTGTGGTGAATAACATCAGGAAAGTCTGTCAGAATACCTAGGTTTGGTTTTCCATTCCCTGTGTTCCCTTAGGCAAATTATTTCCTGAGGAAGATTATGAAATGAACTTCTATATTGTCAGCATTATTTATGTTTCGCCTAGTTCAAGCATGCTTACTATATGTGTAGATCTCTGGAGAATTTCATGAGAGATGTCCCTTCACAGAGAGTTACTGGCTTGAGAGAATGCACCCCCCCCAGAGTTCCTCTCTTGTCTCTCATTCACACCTTCCATGCTCCTATGGGTTAAAATTAAAGGCATTTTTCTCATCTAGCTGCTCAAATATTTGCTGAGAAAAACTCTCTGCAGGAATCCCCTTATTAACAAACGTAGATGAGTACTCAGAAGAGCTGGAGCACAAGACGCTGAGTAAGCAAGCTCGGACACTGGAGTGGTGAACAGGGGCGAGCCTAGGAAGAAGACATTTCTGCTCCTCATTGAGGGAAAAGAGGCTCTGGCTGCTGTGGTTTAGTTGGTTGGAGCATTGTTCCATGACCGACAGGTTGTAACTTCATTTCCCAGTCAAGGCATATACCTAGGTTGTGAGTTCAATCCCCAGTCCAGGCACATACGATCCCCAGTCTGGGCAGGTATGGGAGGCAACCAATCAATGTTACTCTCTCACATTGATGTTTCTGTCTCTCCTTTCCTTTCTCCCTTTCTCTCTCTCTAAAAGCAGTGAAAAAAAATGTCCTCAGGTGAGGATTAAAAATTTTTTTTTAATTTTTTTAAAAATCAGGGCAAGGCAGAGAATTTTTAACAGGGAGCTACATGGTCAGATTTGTATTTGAGAATAATCACTAGCTCCATGGTAGAGAGGAGCACCATTAGAAAGAAGTATTTGCTCAGGGCTAATTCAGCAATGAGTAAGGACATAATGGTAGCCTGGGTTAAGGAAGTATGAAATAGGATGAAGAAGGTATAAAGGCAAAAAAAATGGGGGGATCAAATATATAAGACTAGGAGACTGGCTCAATATGGGAGGGGAGAGAAAAGTCAAGGAAGCGTGCTTCCAAGTTTCTGGTTTCAGTAACAGAATGGTATCTGTGCGCTGCCAACAGGCCACTGCTGGTCTCTTCATCTCGGCTGGGGATGGAATCTGGAGAGGTGAAGGAGAGGGGCCTGTGTAGACCTCTTGGCCCCCCTATTGTAACATAGGGAGCAAGTTACCACCTCATTGAATTTTGGACCATGCCTATTCTAAGCCCTGAGTAAAAATATGTTAGGTGAATTAATTTTTGTAACGTGAAAATATAAAGTAAACTCTGGTATCTGTGCCCACAAATTAACACTAGGTTTGACAGAACCAGCGGTCTTAACCCTCTAGAAAGGTCCCAAGAGAACACCTTGATGAATGGGAGTTATGAAAGTGGGATGGTGAATGAGTCTCAAAGGCATCCCAACCCAACATCCTGTTCAGTTCTGGAATTTCTCAGAGATTGACACACTCCATATAAGCATGTGGTTCCGATTGATTTTAATGGGATTCCCTTGCAAACCACAGATTCTAAATTATCCCCTAGTAGGTATAACATTTATAGCAGACATATTATTTTACCCTGAATACCCTCTGGATGCTGTCACATGGAGTCCTGACAGTAGCAAAATTCGAAATAAGGTCAGCTTTTGTAAGAATACCACCGCTACATGTTGTTGATTCCTGTAAGCCAAAGATGTTTGTAATAACAGATTTTTTAAAGAAGAGGAAAGAAATTTTCTTCCATGCTCAGAAATCTCAAACACAATTTTTCTATAGTATTTGTTTTGTTTTTGTTTAATTCAAGGCAAAGGATTTCTCTGAAGAAGAAGAGCTAGTTTTCCCAGGTCTGGAGATTAAACGATTTAGTAGTCATTTCACATTCAGCTGACAAAAAGGGGATTTGCATATGCACTTATTCTGGCAAGAAGCACGTCTGAACGTGTTTCGTGCGAACCGACTCTAGCCATGGTAGTTCCTTTTGGCCATCATCTTCTTTTTCTGTTTTCATCTCTCTAGGTCACCGGACTGAAACTGTCTCAGGACCTCGATGATCTTGCCATTCTCTACCTGGCTACAGTTCAAGCCATTGCTGTAAGATACTTTAATGCCCCTTTTAAAAATTTTCAAATGTTACTAAGAAAATCATAAGAAAGAGAAAATACTTATATGGTATATATTGAGAAAATCTGCATATAAGTGAATGAGTACAATTCAAACCTATGTTCAAAGGTCAACTGTATTTCCCTATAAATATAAAAGCAGTCATTTTCTAATTTTTAATATTTCAATTACATTTGACATACAATATTATATTAGTGTACAGCCCAGTGATTAGACATTATGTAACTTACTAAGTAATCATGCAGATAAAGCTCATAGCCATCTAACACCATATGTAGTTATTAGACTATGATTGACTGTATTCCCTATGCTGTACTTTATATCCCCAGGATTATTTTGTAACTACCAATTTGTACTTCTTAATTCTTTCACCTTTTTCACCCTATCCCTCAACCTCCCTCCCATCTGACAACTGTCAAAATGTTCTCTGTATCTATGA
Source organism: Tonatia bakeri (assembly GCA_004024845.1). Classification (NCBI taxonomy): domain Eukaryota; kingdom Metazoa; phylum Chordata; class Mammalia; order Chiroptera; family Phyllostomidae; genus Tonatia; species Tonatia bakeri. The sequence goes on from PVIA01005495.1 coordinate 34,556, forward strand.
GTCTGTTTTCGTTCTGCTTATTTATTTTGTTTTTTAGATTCAATTGGTGATAGATATGTATTTATTGCCATTTTACTGTTCATATTTTTTAATCTTTTTTTCGTGTTGTTGTTGTTGATCTTCTTCTTCTTCAAGAAGACCTTTTAACATTTCATGTAATATTGGTTTGGTGGTGATGAACTTCTTTAGCTTTTTCTTGTCTGGGAAACTCTTTATCTGTCCTTCCCTTCTAAATGATAGATTTGCTGAGTAGAGTAATCTTGGTTGTAGTTCCTTACTTTTCATCACTTAGAATATTGCTTGTTAACCCCTTCTGGTCTGCAAAGTTTTAGTTGAGAAATTAGCTGACAGCCTAATGGGAGCTCCCTTGTAGGTAACTAATTGCTTTTCTCTTGCTACTTTTAAGATTCTCTCTTTGTCTTTACCTTTTGTATTTTAAGTATCATGTGTCTTGGTGTAGAACTTTTGTGGTTCATCTTATTTAGGAGTCTCTGTGCTTCCTGCACTTGAATGTCTATTTTCTTCACCAGGTTAGGGAAGTTTTCCATCATTATTTTTTCAAATACATTTTCAATTGCTTGCTCCCGTTCTTCCTTCCAGTTCCCGCATGATTCAAATGTTGGTACACTTGAAGTTGTCCCAAAGGCTCCTTACACAATCCTTATTTCTTTTAGTTTTCTTTTTTTGATGTTCTGACTGGATGTTGTTTACTTCCTTATATTCCAAATCACTGTTTTGTTTCTTGGCTTCATCTACTCTACATGTAAATTATTCTTTTCATTTCAGTTAGTGCATCCTTCATTTCTGACTGGTTCTTTTTTATGGTTATTATGTACTTTTTTTATGCTGTTGACGTTCTCTCTAAATTCATCTACTCTTCCCCTAAGTTCAGTGAGCATCCTTGTAACTGGTGTTTTGAACTCTGCGTCTAGTATATTGTTTGCTTCCATTTTGTTTAGTTCTTTTACTGGGGTTTTGTTCTATTCTATTATTTGAGACATGTTTCTGGTCTCTTCATTTTGGCAGCCTCACTGTGGGGTTTTTTTGTTGTTGTTTTTGTTTGTTTGTTTTTAATGTATTAGGTAGAGCTGCAGTGTCTCCTCAGCTTGGTAGAGCGACCTAATGTAGTGAGTATCCTGTAGGGTCCAGTGGCACAGCCTCCTTGTTCTCTGGAGCTGGACACTCTAGATGCTTAGCACCCCCTCCCCCACACCTACATGTGGGCTGTGTATACCCTTCTTTTGTAGTTGAGCCTTGATTGCTGTTGGCAAGTCAGTGGGCAAGACTTACATGTAAGTATACTCGCTGTAAAAACTGGCTTTGACCACCAGGAAGGGTCATACCATGGAGCTGGACTTTCTTCAGCAGTGTTCTGATGCCCACTGAGTCCAGCCCTGAGTGTATTTCAACATGGTCTGAAGCTGTCCACCAGGTGTGCTGGCTCTGGGGCCTCCCGGGAGGTGCAGGCCAAGGTCAGCTACCATCTGTATTCTGCCCAGGACCACCCAGCCTGAGCTACAAAGCAGTCTGCAAATGATTGCTACTTGTGTTGAGCTCTGCTCAGGAGAGGCCAAGTGGTGAACCAAGGCGAGCTTCTGCTTATGCTGGTCCTGGGGCCACTTAGTGAGAGATACAGGGTATGCCAAGGCCAGATGCTGCTTATTCAAGAGATTACAGAAAAGTCTGAAGCATGAGCCGAGAGAGGCCATTTGTGTGGGAAAGCCACTGGAAACAACTTGGGTAGACCCACAGGTTAGGAGTGTGGCAGTCTCAGGGAGTCACCAGGTCGGGCAAACAGTGATCGCTAGGTTGATGGAGACTCAGATATGGAGTCTGCCTGCTGGCTCTAGGGGGAGGGCTCAGAAAAGGAACAATGGCCTCTGCCAGCACTTCTGTCTTGGAGAAAGCTGCCCCTGCAGCTCTAGCCCTGATGCCAGAAAGTCCAGTTCCTCCCCTTGTGTCCCTGGTGCCTTTCAAGCTGCTGCCCCAGTGCTGGAGCTTAGAGCAAGTGAGACTGAGTAAATCTATGTGCAGCCCTTTAAGAGGAACTTCCTGGGAACCCAGAAGCCCTCTGTCTCACTCTGCCACATCCTGGCTGGTTTTTGCAGCTAAAAGTTGTGGGGACTTCTTTTCCTGGCACGGGAACCCTGGGCTGGAGGGCCTGGTGTGGGGATAGGACCCCTCACTCCTCAGAGGGAATCTCCACAGCTGAGATATCCCTCTCAGTTTTTATCCACTACATGTGGGTGTGGACCCAGCTTATTCAGCATCTCTGCATTTCCTACCAGTCTCGATGTGGCAGCTTCTTCATATCTTCAGCTGTAGGACTTTCATTCAGCAAGATTTCAGGCAGTTCTGAATGATGGTTGTTGTGTACTTTAGTTGTAATTTTGATGTGGTTGTGGGAGTTTTAATGCCATTTTTTACGGAGACTTATGGTATCAATAAACTTTAAGCCCTATGCTCCCCAGGCTATATCATATGCTTTTGTGACAGAGATTCTTAATTAAAGGGATCTTGCCAAAAAGATATGGGTGTCTGTTTAGAAGGAAATCTTGATAAAGATCTTCACCTGCTTTATTAATAACCTCAGATAGCTGAAAGGCATTAAAGTCTTTGAACATCATACTTGTCATTTGTCTATTTTATCTTCTAAGTTCAATTACATAGAAGTAAGTGAGCAGATGCTATGTATACTGGCAATAAGAAAAAAACTGGAATTAAGAATGTCCAAATTTATAAAACACATGATAATTATTCACTTTGCAAAAATTTAATCATAGGGTTTGTTTAAATAGTAAGCTTTCTTAGAACACAAAAGTATTTGTTTTTAGATAATCAGCTGCTTAAATGAAAGTTTTGACGTTAAGATAGGAAGAAAGGGAACAATTTAAATCTAAAGCATTAGGAGCTCCTAAACCAAAGGCCAATCAAAAATGAAAACAAAATTCTAAAAGCTTGAACATGATTGTTTAAGGAATCTTATTCTCCAGAGGTGATCCATGTGTGGGCTGGGCTATAAGCAGCTTCTAAACCCTGAAATCACACATGAAAGATTGTGCGTGTGTGCATGTTAGAAAGTACATTTTCAGGGTAGTCGGTTGTGGCTTTCAGGGTCTCAGGGATGGTAGGAACCCCAAAATGTAACAGGTGATCCAGTTAGACTTAGCCACTCTGGAAAGAAAATAGGGACCAACATAGAGGAAAAATCAGTTCATTTAATTGATATTCAAAATTCATTTTCAGAAACATACCTATTTAAACAAAGTTGCTATATGCTATATGGACACATTTATATGTTATTCAATGATTGTTTTTTCATACCTTTTTCCCGGCCTCATTGTTTCAAATAATGAAACCACATGTATTTTTTTTAATATATCTGTATCACCAACAAAAGTACTTTTCTCATGTTCAGCTGTGTCCAGGGGCCGTGCACATCTGATAAGAGAACAGAACTCCCCCACCACTCAAGGAACGTGTGGTCTTGAATGCAACTATGTAGGAGTATGGAATCAGCCAACTTGATTAAATGGTCCTCTTAGTTTATAGATCAGTTTGACTCGATTTTTCCAAAGCAGCTGTCTTATTGATTTAATAGCTTGACCAGTTCAGTGAAATCAATCAGCTTGCTTTATTTATGGGGACTTGGTCAAAAACAGACAATTCCGACATCCATCAAAATGAAAGGAATGATGAGTAAAATGAAAATGGAGAGCAAAAATGTGCATCAGCAGTAAAAACATTTATTTAGTGATCAAGTTTTATAGTAATGATGCGGGAAATAAATAATGTAGTTTGGGGTCTTATGTGCCAGGCACTGTGCTAAATACTTTACACACGTTATCTGACAGCCTCAGGAGGTAGGCATGACAGTCCCTGTTCCACAGATTGGGAACCTAAGTCCCAGTGAAGTGAATCACTCAGTTCCATATAACTTGTAAGGGGCAGAGCTGGGATTTCCAAAATAAAACTAAGTAGATAATGTGTTGAAGAACTTATATTTTCTGATTCATTCATGTCATTGTATGAAAAGTCCTATTATAGTGGAATGAATCGCTTGCACTGAAATGAATATTCCTGGAAAACCAGAGCTGTGTGATGCTCATCTTTCTGAGTCCTTGCTAAGAGGTGGATGTGAAGAACAAGGCCCCACAGGATGGGTCAAGGGGCACCATCACGTGATGATAATGACTGTTACCGGTCATTGATACCTACTCTCAGTGCCACACACCGAACAGAGTGCCTTATCCACCTGTGACTTAAGACAGTAACCTGTAAGTAGATGAGATTGTCCTCATTTTACAGACAAGGGGAAACCACTTGCCAAGGTCAACACAGCTAGTGCATGGCAGAGTCGGAATTTGAACCTCTGTCTCACTCCCACGCTTCTGCTCTTTGGGCTTCACCGCGCCGTACTTTTCTTTGATCTATTTGTAAAAGCTTCATGGACAAAATAAGCTTCCAGGCATCCCCAAGAACAGTTTTGACATGCCACTCTTAGAATACATTGTCAGTTTGGCCAGATTGTCTCACAGAGGTCCCCAGCCTGCTAACAACACTGCAGCAGAAGTCTTAGAATGTGTAAATGAGGATAAACTTAACGCAGGCAGTGTGAAGGGTGGGAAGTGAGGGGAGCCCACTACATTTTCCCAAGTACCAGACATTTGGAAAATCAGTCTTGTATGTAATGGACTGTACGTGTACTAAAAGCTATCATATTTATTTTGTCTATTGTCTTGATGACCTTTATAATACCATGAAGGGAAGGCAACTTAAGACCAATTTTTCAATAAGACTTTATTACAGGATCAATTGAATTGTGAGTTCATTCTCTTTTGCAAAAGTATCTGGCTGTGCTGATCTTTTAGGCAAAAATGTGCATTTTAATTAAGCTTTCTCATAATAGATATTTTCTTACAACATCAAACGTGAAAATAAAATTTTATTTCATTGGCTCTGAAGAAGGCCCTGATACCTGTTTGTTGTTGATAAGTTAAAATTAAACAAATTCCTTTCTGTAGTAATATCTATGATTGGTATTTTGTAGAAATAGGATGAAGTTGAAGAGATATCGTAATGAAGTTAACTCGGGACTGTGCGCAAACCCTCCGTGAAATAAAATTCCCTCTTGATCACACTTAATTGAAAGACCTGTCAAACACCCAGTTTATCCATAGCCTGTTCATCTATAGTTTTCTTTTCAGAATAGACCCTTAAAAAGTACTATTTGCATTTGAAGTCTCTTGATTTGCATTTGGTTCTGTACGTTCCCAGTGGAATAGCCTAATTTTAATTTAAATTTCTCTGTGAAAACACTTTTTCCAGAAAGGTGAGCACAAAATCATTTTCGCACAAAGCCTTTCAAGGAGGGTGGAGCGGTTCACTGAGTGGAGGGAAGGCCCTGCCACAGGCCGGGCCCAGTGGGAAATTCCAGCCAACAATGCCACCAGAGGGAGAGACAGGCCATCAGGGCCCCTGTTGTGGGAGTGCCCTCTTTGGATCCTTTCTTTCCTTTTCCCAGGCAATGAGCTTTGTATTAATCTCAACCCAGGCCCTCTGGGCACTTGAGCCCAAGTCCCTGGTTTTAGAAACATGAGAAATAGCAATTTTGCACAGCATTTCTGTGTCCACTGGGAGTCATTTAACCCCCCTATACGGACTCCGTTGCCTGAAGTAAATCATATGACTCCTTAATGGCGATAACCATATGCGGTCTTTAAATTTCTCATTGATGGGAGATGATCTTTGAGTGGGTAGCAGAGGCCTAATGACTAGAATGACTCTCACCTCTAAACACTTTCCATGTTCTTGACACTGCTACCTTGACACTCTGACTACAACAGCAGCCTTGCCAGATAAGGCTCACTGCATTTTATGAAGCCTAAGATTGCACTTCAGTTTTTTTATGTTAATTCTGAAAATACACAGAATTTTCAAATGAACAAATATGATATTATTATTCCCATTTTAAAAACGAGAATGAAGTCTTACAAAGGTTAGGTACAGGTTTGATTCAAGAAATAGGTGAAATGCCTTAATACCATCCTAGGTTTTTTTTCAATTCAAAAGCCATGATCTTAGCTACTGTAGATTCATGCCTCCAGAGTAGGAGGCTTACCTGTAATCCACGAGCGCTCAGTGATCAGTGGTGGACGTAAGGGCATCTGTAGGCCTCTTAAAATTATTCATAATATATGATTTTGTATACAGTTTTTTTCTGGGGAGGTCAGTAGGTTTTATTATGTTCTCAAGAGAGTTCATGACTGCCAAAAACCTTAGGAAAGAACATCTGGGGATAATCAACCCATAATCAATAAGCAGGATCTGGCCTTATGTGGTACAACGTGTTTTAATTAAAAAAAAAAAAAAAAACACTACAGCTGTGGATTATCTTTGTTGGCCCAAGTTTTACCTAATCCATATTCTTACCAAATTCATTAATAACTTCTACAAACCCCATGGACCTTTGGGCTGGAACTGCTGTGTTTTTACTTCTCAGCTGCCTTCCTCCCTCATTATTTATTCCTCAGCAATCAGGATTTCGTGCTGCCTGGTCCCCAGATCACCCTCTAGTCACGCCCTCTCCCGGAGGTACCAGGACACACAGCTCTGCAGACAACCTTGTCAAAGGAGGCTTCACTTGCCCTACGCTTGCCCTGACACCCTGGGGGTCACAGGAACATTTGGACCACTTCTCAAGTCTCCACACTTTACTTTGGTTAAGCCTCTGATTTGGCATACCCTCCAGCTAAACTACCTTCTTCCCCCCCCACCCACCACCTTGTGCTGGGGAACCAACTGACCAGCAGTGCTCCGATTTCATTCATGGCACCGGCTCACGCAGTCTCTCCAGCTCAGACCTGCCTTCTTGGTGGCCGTACCACCTGCGGCCTCTCAGATCCTTGACCTCTTCCTCTCCCTTGACCTCCTCTGACTGCTTCAGCATCTTGCTCCCACGTCCACATGTAGGGCTTTGTCATTACCCAGAATTGCTCCATCTCTAAACTTTTTAAGGGTTGTTATCTCTCCACCAAAAAAAACCCAAAAACACTACTTCCTGTCGTCTAAGTCCATATCACAATTCATCTTTTTTTGTTTTTAATCCCTATCCCAAAAAAGTTATGATCTGTGAACTTACAGTTTTTGAACTTCCAAATAAAGTATGGTTTTAGCTGTTTGAAAATCCTAGCTCTAAAGCTAAAGAATCGTACATGAAGATTCATCTTGATGATCCCACAAGGGTCTCCTCTTCCCAAGGCTCAGCATTATTTGCTGAGTTTAGTAAAGGATGAGGATAACATATCTTATGAAGCTAGTAAGACACAGGGCTGAGATGAAAATACAGCAGAGGCCCGAACCAACCCTAGCAGGTGCTTTCCGTGTCATCCGAGGTCATTAAAGACTGACTGGGAATGGATTCCAGCTCTGGAAGCTTCATTATGGGAACCACTACCTGGTCTCAGGTGAAAACAAGGTCGTTTTAACCCTTTGTCATCCCCAAGGCTGAGTTTCACATTCTTTGTTCCATGAGAGCCCTCTTTCCATGTTTCTGCTGCTTAATTTGTTGGTGTCTTTTTCAAGGAACAAACATCTTTAGTTCTTATTTCGGGAAGAAAGTTTGACTCAGGGACCACTGACCATTATTTTCAGAGCAGGGTTGCCTGTCACTTCATTCCTCGTACCTCAGAGGAGACCCAGGCCACAGTAACCTTCATCAAATATTGATTTGAATGGACTATATTAATACACATTAACTGTGTTAATACTGTCATTTATTTTCATCAGTATCATGGAACAACTGCTAAAAGCAAATGGTGTAGCAATGAAGAGGATTTTCAGTCAGGCAGGCCCGGGTTGGAGTCCACACTCTGTGACTTAATGACCCCGTGGCCAGAGACCACCTGCTGGCTCTGAATTCCGGCTTTCTGAGATGGTGCTTGTGGAGCTCTGAGGGCAGCGTCTGGCACGGGGGCAGCACTTAGCAAACGTTCGATATCATTCTCTTTGGCTATCCCTGTGATGCATTCTTCTGTGTTTCCCTTGAAGTTTGGGACCCGCTTCATTATAGAGGCCATGGAGGCAGCGGGGCACTCGATCAGCACTCTGTTCCTGTGTGGAGGCCTGAGCAAGAACCCCCTTTTTGTGCAAATGCATGCGGACATTACTGGTAAGTCTGAGAAGGAGAGGTCACCTTAGGCTTGGCAGCAAAGGGTCATGTCCGTGATCCAGACAGGGTTGAGAATAGGGGGAGATGGGTGGCGTGCCAAATTGTTTCGAATGTTTACTATGCTAACATGTATTTTTTAAAAGATAGCTGTGGAGTCTTTGTAGTCATGATGGGGAAAGAGACTTCCATGAGAATCCAGCCATGGGATGATGGTGAGAAATGAGACAAAAGAGGTCAGCAAGGCTGGATCCGAATTCAAGCATTTACTCAACAGTTTTGAGTACTTCCTCAGGGCATTGTGGGGAATATTAAAGTTACAGAAATGAATAAGGTATAATGTCTGCTCCCAAGGAGTTCGAGGTCTATGAGGAAGGCAAATAGCATGCCGACATGTTAAATTTAGTGTGGCGAGACCTGCAAGTGAGAAGAGCACAGGATATTATGAAAACACAGTGGGGCCCCTCTCCGTGCTTTAGACCTAGTGTGGTGCAGGGCCATTGACCTGGAGAAAGCGACAAGGAAACTGTCTTAAAGAAGGAATGCAGAACCCAACTACTGTGGAAACTATGGGTCTGGCTGCAGATGGGAAGACCCTGAGACCCTCATCAGAATCAAAATCATGATACAGATGGAGAATCCAGACTGATGGACTGATCCCTCTGTGATATGAGCAGACAAAGCAGAACAGGATCCATAGGGCAGACCCCTGGGTCCCAAGCAGGGGGCCCCATTGGTAGAAGGCTTGCTCAAGTCACAGAGGTTGGCCTGGACTGCCGTCTCTCTGCACCTGGTACCCTTACCCCTCTTGCTCCTATCTCTGCCAGCATCTTCTAGGGACTACTGTTCCCCTCACAGGACCCATCCTAGGGTGGCCAGGCACCATAGCTCCAGCCTGATGTGAGCCCACCCTACACTGGTCTCCATTTATTATGATCTTTTGCTATCCCCCACTTTCTGGATCCCTTACCTCTAATGCTCAGTGGATCAAGTTCACTGCTCCTACCCTGCTGCATCATTTGCCTTTTCTCCCCCTAAGCTATGCAGAAAACCCATTTTATCTAAAACTCAGCCAGTAGCTTGGTTCAGATAAGAGTCAGACTTAAAATTTGATCTGAGTGACTGTCCAATTTCCAGCCTTCTAACAGCCACAAAGACTTCCTACTGGAAGATAAAATCAGCCTTGACTAACACATTCCCTCTTGGCTAACCAGAGGGAATGGGAAGCAGGCCTCCAAGAGCAGGGCGGCATGAGTGACCCCGGTTCTCGTCTAGGCGTGGAGGCGGTGGCCTTTATCAAAGTGGGTCCCCTTCCAGGCCTTACATCCCTGAGCTGACTCAGAAGCAGGGGTTGCAATGGCTTCACAGAAAGTTCTGCTTTGGAAACTGTTCTTCAAGCCATTGAATGAAAAGGCTGTTAATCGTTATTTGGATTCTGATTGAAACTGGACCCTTTGTCTCTGACTATGGACCAGTTACAGTCCCAGACAAAGGGACCTTTTCTTTGGCTTGGAATTCCTCTGCTTTGGGAAGCCTGTGACTGACAAGTGATGGCAAAGTGCATCTGCCTTTAAATTCTCTGGGTTCTGCTAAACTCATTAATGCATCAGATAAAATAGTTCACATTCCAGGCAAGGCTGCCTCCTTCCTCTCCCGCACCCAGCACTGGGAAAAAAGAACACATTTGCTTTCGTTCCTATAAAGACACATACAGAGCAGAAGGTGTAGAGGTAGAGTTTTTGGTGCGTTTACACATTGTAATTGCTGTAGTTTCTCTGCAAAGAAAAACTTCGAGGGACCTCAGACCTGGTACATGATTCTCAGGAATGCCTGTGGGAAACCCAGTGGAATGTGGAAGATGCTTTGGGGAAAGTGTGGAGTGATGGAAAGAGGAGGGGTGGGGGTGGGAACAGCTCTGTGACTCTGGACAAGTTGCTGTACCTCTCTGAGCCTCATTTCTCTCTGCTAGAAGATAGAAATAATGGTAATTTCCCTCCTGCAAATCGTAGTGAGGAATAAATACTTGTAAATGTTAGTTCGCTTCTTTCCTTAGGCAGCTGCACACCAAAAAGAAGAGGTGTGTTTGAAGAGAAAACAGTTTAATGTTTTGTACGTGAACGTCTGCCCTTGTGGGAACAGCCTGCTCACTGCAAGCAGGAAGAGTGGGGCCTCACCAACTTGGGAAACGTCCTCTACATGCAGAGGCAGAATTTCTCTGTGCCCTGGGCATTTAGTTAACTGTGGTTTCAAGAAATACTTGGTGTGTACTAAGTAATTGTAGGTTTCCCCCACTGACTGGGGACTAAATGTTCCTCCTTCTAGATTTTGTTTTCCAGTTCTAGCAATTTTAGTAGGGGTTTCCCTCTTCCTGCCTTGTTTATCATTTGTTTATTTCTTCCAAAACCTTCCCTGAGACGCTAGTGAGCCGAGCACCGAGAGTGGTGTAGGGATATAAAGAAGGGCAGTGATGCCCTGCTCACTGGGTCTTTAGAGACAGAGAATGGATGTGCTCTCCAGTGTCCGGAGACTACGGGGGACCAGAGAACGCTGGGGTCACTGTGAGTCAGGTCCAGGGGGGAGTAGAGGACACACTCTAACGGGATTAACTGGAGAAAAGTCAAACAAAGGGTCTGTTTACAGAGGTGTGGGCAGGGTGTAGGGAAACCCTGGCCACCAGGCAACAGCCTGGGGCAACTCACAGTCTTAGCAACTCTCTAGGCTTACAGGGGCCAGGGCAGGGAGGCAACCAACCTAAAACCATGGGGCTCCACAAGGACAGCCGCCAGGCTGGAGGTTACTCACCGATGCAACTAGAGGGCAACTGGGCCACAGGTGCGTTCCACACAGTGTTCCCGGACCCAGAGCACCTAGAGCAGGTCGGGGGAGGAAGGAAGAGGTGGGATTGACCTGAGGGGCAAACAGAAACTGTGAGTTGGTTCCACCCAGGGTAGCAGGTGTGGAGAGACTTCAGAGGTAACAACTAGTGTTAATTTAGTGCTTTCCGTGAGGCAAGCACTATTTTAAGTGCCTTACTCTCAATAGTACTTTTAATCCTCAAGCAGCACTGTGAAGTAGGTGGGATTCTAACCCCATTTTGCAGATGGGAAAACTGAGGCACAGAGAGCTTAGCAAACCTGCCTCAGATCACACAGCTAAGTCAGCAAGGGAACCAGCATGCAAACCCTGGCAGTCTGGCTGCAGAGCACTTTGGGCTGCAACTGCAGAGCTGGTGGGGGAACTCAGCAGGTTTCCTCTGGTTTCCAGTTCCCAGTGGAAGGGGCCTGCACCTGGTTCCTTCCTGCTCAGAACCAGTGAGGTTTTCTGGCAGGGTGAAGAGGGGTTTGGGAGCTGAATGACTTTGGAGAAACTGTCTTCTCAAAAGCCCCGGTGCACGGAATTGGTCAGGTTCAGGGTCACGGTCACAGTCTTTACGACCCCGGGATTCTGTGAAGGCATTCTCCCAACTTAGCCGACACAGCCCTTCAGTGCGGACTGGTGTCTGTCCTTCCCCTCGAGATGTCCCTTCCCCGCTGCTCCAGTTTCCGGCCTAGGAGAAGTGCATGCAGAAAGACTTCACTCACTATCAATAATAATTCTAACAGTAGCAGCCTCCATTCTTAAAGGCTCATCATAGGCCAGAAAATGTGTTCTGCATGTGTCCCCTTTCTCACTAATCCTCACAGCAAACCTGTGTGGAAAGTCTCTTCATCATCACCATTTTACAAATGGGGAAACTGAGGCTAGAAGAGTTTAAGTGTCGTGCTGAAAGACACAGGGCTAGTGGAACCAGGTCTATGCTTTTCCCAGAGACCCCATCCCACCTGCTTCTTGTTAGCAAAGTCTCAAGTACCAGCCAGCCCTGCAGCATGAGGCTGTTACTCTTGAGCACGCCTGGATGTGTGTGAGAACTCCGTTCCCTGCCCCCTTTGTCTGGGATGGCTGGCCAGCTGGCCCAGTCCTGGAGTGGGAGGGTGAGGCGGGACATGGTGGTAGTACACAGGAGGTTATGTCAGGGAAGTCTTCCCAGAAAAGATAGGAAGAGGAGTCCAGGCTTTGGGAAAAATAAGTCTACTGTCTTGTGTAGGAAAAGATTTTATGGGTCTGGCCATAGAGCCTACCTCTGCGGAGTTTGCTGCCATCTCCTGATTAGCAAATACATCCATATTTTATATATGTTGTACTTATTATACACATGCATATGTATAAAATTCTAAGACTTCTAAATGATTGTTATTCATCTTAAATCTACCGTGAACGCTCAGCCTCTGGAGTTGGCACACGGTGTGTTCCTCCCACGGCGTGTCCTGCCTGGCCGACCCCCACTGCATTATCCTTCAAATGCACCCTCAATCCTCATCTCCACTCTGATGATGCCCTGCCCTTGCTAGAAACGTCTTCTTTCCTCATTGAAACTCTTACCAAATATTATACAATGGCCTTAACTCCTGGAATCCAGCAGCAGACAAAACAAAGCTCCTGCCCTCACGGAGCTTATATTCTAGCAGGGAAGACAGACCATAATCAAGATACTTAGTAACACGGTGTTGGAAGGGATTAAGGAGTGCTGTGGGTAGGTCGTCGTCTTAAACTGGACGGTCAGGAAGGCCACAGTGGGAGGGATGTGTTTGCACAGACTTGGAGTGAGACGTCGTTGTTGTGTGGACATCCAGAAGGAGGTGACCGACCCCAACAGAGGAACAGCATGGGTGAGGCCCCTGAGGCAGAATTAAGAAAGAGCAAGGAGGCCGGGGCAGCGTGGCCAGGATGACAGGGAAGAGAGGAAGACCTGGGTGGGCACCGGTCCTGGAGGTCCTCGTCAGCCATGGGAAGGCTTTTTCTTGTACTCAGAGACATCAGAGGCCACTGGAGGGGTTAGTCACACCCTCTCGTAGTACTTCCGTTTTTTTAGTGCATCTCAGTTACAGAATTGACCTCCTTTATCTCTTTCTCATCCATCTCTCCTGGAGGCTGCAACAGCAGGACAGAGTCAAGTTCAGCTCTGCATTCCCTGGGCCCAGCAAAGCACTTAAGAAATGTCTGTTAAACTGAATTGAACCAAATGGCAGGCAGCAGCTAGCAGAAGCCTGGGGAGCCTGGGCAAAAAGGTCTCATGAGTTGATCTAAATGGCGTTGGCTCCCATGGGGCTCTTGGCTACTGCACCAGCAGGGAGAGGCAACGAACCCCTTAGACCCAGGGAATCCCAAAGACAAGGAACTGCAAGGGTTGGGAAGGAGGTGGCTGTTGCTACTTTCACATCAGGTGTTTTTACTGCCGGGCTGCCTGCTGGCTCCCCACAGCGCCCCAGGCCTGCTCCCTAACCAAGGTGTGGTCTCGTCCTGTGCAGGCATGCCTGTGGTCCTGTCCCAAGAGGTGGAGTCTGTTCTCGTGGGCGCTGCTATTCTGGGTGCCTGTGCCTCAGGGGATTTCACTTCTGTACAGGTATGTGAGGAGTGGGGGGTAGGCTGTGGCCCCTCCCCTGTCTGGACTGCCCTTCCTCTTGACAGCAGCTCACATCTTGCAAAACACACATAAGATATAATTAAGAAATGATAGGTTCCAGGCAGGGAAAGCACAAACACTTCTAGCCTCAGACATATTTATTGCAGTTTTTATTTGACTTGGCCTCTGTTAGTGCTGGTCATTCTGTTTTTCTGTCGATTTCCTTTTTCTTTTTCCTCCTTTAAAGTAGCCCTTAAATTATTTCTTTTAAATATCCCCTTGACCATTTTCTTTTAGCAAGTGGAACAGGTAAAGTTCAAAACTTAAGTTTTTCTTGTGAATTTTAAATTTGTATTTGCCTATTTCATCTCTACCCACCACTGTCCAAATACCATTGAGGTCTCCATCAACGAGAGACACAAATGAAAATGTTAGTAAAAACAGGAATTAAAAGGAAAAAATAAGGAACAAAGACAAAGGAAGAAGGAAACGACTCGGCGGCAGTGATTGAGCACACAGTTTGACTCTGAGCTTCCTGGCAGCCAAGACGAAAAGAACACATGATAAATTGCATAACTCTTGTGTTCAAAAAGAGGAAACATACCAGTTTCTTGTAGGAGACAAAGCTTTTCCTACCACCAAATTGCAAAAGACATTTCACACATGGGGTTTTATGGAGAGACTTTGAGTGGCAGCTTGGTGGTATCAACAGCAGGCTTAGGAACGGTGGAGAAGCAGCCCAGGTAGAGTGGCAAGCACAGGCTCTGGAGTCAGACTGCCTGGACTCACGTCCTAGCTGGACACCTACCAAGTGGGACGTGACCATTTGTGTATCTGTGTGTTAATCAGTAGCACATCGTGAGTTCTTTCCCTGGATCAGGAATGCTCATTTAGTCCCATAGCTGGTTACTCTATTACTCCTACTTATGGTTGGGGGAGGAACTTGAGAAACTTCGCTGAAGCTGAAACAGGTAGCAAATGCCTGAACTAAGAAGTCTAGAGGCCAAGTCTCTGCTGAGAGTTCAGGAAATATTCATTCAGCTGAGGATCAGAGAATTTGATGATTTGCCCAAGGTCTCAAAATCAGGACTAGAAGCCAGGTTTTCCAGTAGCCTAGTAACTTATTGTGACCCAATTATGTACTGAGAGCGATGGCAGGTGCTTTTCATAGAATCTGCCTGACAAAACAACATATGTGGGCAACAGAGGTCCAGAAAGGCGATAGAACTTAAGGATACGTTGCTATAAACACATAGATGCAAACGTCCGATTCCAATTATCCGTGCCCTTTGTACCACATTTTGGGAAGTGTGGTACACTACATATTGCCCAGGCTTCTCGAATTGGTGCCTCTGAAACATCCCTTTCAAGAACTGGATCTACTCATGAAGCCTGTGGAATTTAACTGCAGTTTGTAAACAAAGACAGTAGAGTTGAGTCTTCAACTTTTCCTGGATTTTGTGGTACTTGGAAATATTACATGGAGGTATTTATTTATTGATGAAATGTCATGGACTCATCAATTATTATTTTAGTGTTATCAACTTATGAAGATGATCTCACAACTAGATGCCTTGCCATTCCTGGGACAAATTCCAATTTCTAAAACAAAGCAGTAGAGATGCTTGCTAAGGCCCTGCATATGTTACCTCATATTATGGACTGAGTGTTTGAGTCTTCTCAAAATTCTTGTACTGAAGCCCGAACCCCCAACATGATGGTATTTGGAGGTGCATCTTTGGGAGGTGATTTGGGTTCGACGGTATCATGAGAGTGAGCCCTTATGTGCGATGGGTGCCCTTCTGGGAAGAGACCCCGGAGAGCTGGGACGCGTACACTTGCACCCTCGTCCCCTCCCCTTTGTCTCCATGTGAGGACACAGAGAAAACATGGCCCTCTGCACACCAGGAGCATGGTGTTCACCAGACCCTGATCATGCTGGCAGCTTGCTCTTGAACTTCTTCCAACCTCTAGAACTGTGAGAAAACAAATTTCTGTTATTTAAACATTCATTCTGTGGTATTTTGTCATGGCAGCCCAAGCAAACTAAGATACCTCGTTTAATTTTGACGTCTTCCTACAGGATAGATGTCTCCTTCCTTGTGTTATATTTGAGGAAACCAGGGCTTGGAAAGGTTTTAAGTAATTTGCCCAAGACTGCGGTTTATAAGGGACAGAGCAGAATTAAAGCCAAGGTCTCTGGATTGATAGCCTGTCCTGGCTTTCATACTGTTTCTACTTTGTTCTATTTTTTTCTCTTTTTTTCTTCCTTAAAAATACTATCTGGCTTCTAAAATGTTTAAAGGTGTATTTTCTGAAAAGAAATGTCATTGGTCACACATCAGGTAGTAGTCTGCAGCCCAAAGAAAGAAAGCAGGGCAACCGCGTGCGGCTGCGCCACCCAGTACTCCACACCGTGACTCATGGCGCCTTGCTGGTGTCTCCGGCAAACTGAAGCTCACTGCTCCTAAAGGGCTCCACTGGCAGCTCCACACTGGCGTCTTCCCTCCGTGGGAGTTTTCATTGATCTTCTGGAGCAGAATTGAAGGTATGGTCCATCGAATATTGGCATTGGTGGCCTGAGTAACGGCTGTGAGGCTCCCAGCATCTTAAAGACAAGCCTGTGTCTCCTGTTCCACCCAAGGACGTATGTGCCTCTTTCGACTGTTTTCCGTTGTAGGGGACACTGGAATGTGGTCATGAGAGCCCCGACTGAGAGGGACCTGATGTCTGTCATATTGCTGAGAGCACCCGTGTAGAGCTGGCCTCTATGTTGGCTCGTTGTGTAGCCTCAGACAACGGCACCTGGCCTCTCCAGTGTCTCTTTTATTTGTTGGTTTTATCTCCTTTAAAAAAAATATTTAAATAAGAAGAATTGCCAGTCATGCAAGACTGTTGATATGAAGAGCCTTTGAAAGCTCCGACGACCTCCGTGAGCCCTGAGTATAACTCTCAGCACTGTTCCGATGATGATGTTTGGAACTGCTTCAGGAGCGTGAGTGCGTGAAGACTTGGCTGCACTCAGCCTTCCCCGGAGACGACGCACCAGCCCGGACAACCTGTCTGCTCCGGGCCTGGGGACCAGCTCAGCACTCTGGCAAGCTGAGGTAAAACAGAACTGCTTCTTCGCTGTGGTTCATATTTTTTCAACCTGAATTTTAGTATAGTTTTGGGTTTGTTTGTTTTTTTAATTCAAAGATCTTGGCTTGGTCTTTAGGGTGCCTGCCACTACTTTCTTTAAGAAAACTGAGCAATTCCTGCCAGCCGCTTAATCATTCCAGCAGGCCAGATGTTTTGTCTTCTCTCTGGTGGGTAGATGGAGGGTTTTACTTCTTACCTAGGTGTGCAGACTTCAATACAAAAAGCCAGGGTCATCTCCTCTACATCGAAGGAAAGGCTAGGAAGAGTCCAGAGGCTCCAGGCTGCCAACCTAGGGAAGGGCCTCCGTGTCCGGGAAGACAGGATTTCCCAGTTTACGAGATCCATGAATCAGTGACTTCAGCTAGGGGTAGAGCTGTGTACCTTACATTGGTGACACCAATGGATTAGGAGGCCTTACAGTTGTGGGTTTTACTTAAAGTTATTGCAAACGTCTGTACATTTCAAGTCTGGGAAAAAGTTTTAACAGATGCAGGGAGAGGGACAGTGGATGGGATTTTCTGGTGGGAAAGATCAGTCAGTGAGGAGGCCCATTGCTGTTCCACGTGTTGAAATCCGCTGGCAGTTCTGAGCGTCCACCTCCTGTTCTTTTATCCACTCATGGTCTCCTGCTCCCAGTCTCCCTCTTCCCCTGCCCTGTCCCGCACCCCTTCCTTCAGACATCTAAAGTCTGCCTACTGTTTTCTTTTCACATTAGGATCTCACAAACGGTATTGATATAGCCATCCATTTCCACTAAAGAATAGAATGGTGAACAACATCTTAAAGAATTATCCCCTCCAGAAATGGTGTTCTCCTTTTAGTAGTTTCAAAACTGTGTTTCAGTAGACAGTGTGACAAGAATCACATCATGGTGGTCTTTGTATCTTCAGCTTCATCAATTAAATGGAGTCAAACCACAGAGATGCCACATCCATGGTAGAAGTCCAGCCGTTGAGTAGGTGGGAGGGGACCCAAGGAAGAGAGGCTTCCTTCAGTTATCGGTAGGAGTATGGAGTCCATGCAGTCTTGACCCCTGTGACCTTTCCGTTTGATCACTCTCTCCTCCCTGGAAAGTCAGCCCTCACCCCCTTGGCTGTCAGTGTCCAAAGTGATCCCCTCTAATTCTGAATAACGTGCAAACCAAAAAATTACAGTTAGAAGTCAGGAGCATCTTACAATACTTCTGTGGGCTCCAGGCCCTAGAAAATTAACACACTGGAAAAAATCAGTTCATGAAATATCAACATGCTTACCTTTTCTCAACACAGGCAGTAGAAAGGTTCTAAGACAGGCAGAGGATGCATGAAACAAGGAGTCTGTTTTCAGGGAGCCTTGAGAGAAAACTCAGCCAAATGGCAGAGACAGACCACGCAGAACGGCTTTCCGCCCTGCTTTCCTCAGGCCCCACAGATGGCGTGCGCTTTCCACGATTTCCTGTGTCTTCAGAGAGTTTTGTTCCAAGACTCTACAAAGCAAGCTTTAATTCTAACAGTAATGTTTATCCTGACACCCGCCTTCACCCCACCCTACCCCCCAAAAAAGCAGTGGAGGAGACATCTGAAGCAAAAATCAGCCAAAGGAGACAGTGACAAAAGATCAAAATGAATTTAGCAATCAATTTAAGGCGAGTGCCCGTGTAAAGAAAATAAGCCCCAGGAATTAAGCAATTCATCAACCAGCCCTTCCTCCCAGTGCGAGGGTCACCGCCTCGTAAACCATTGCCTCCGTGTGCCCCCACCATCAACTTTCCCTGTCACGCTCCAGACAGACTCTGCGTCTGGCAGACCGACACGTGTGAGTGGCCAGTTGAGGGCTGCGATTACTCACCCTTCCTGTAACTGTGCCCACAGACAAACCGTCCACGCCGGCCACGGGGGCCTGCCCCCGAGACCAGCCCTTGCGGACGTCCCCATGGCTTCGCTGGAGCCTCCCCTTCTGTCCTCTGTCCCCAAGTTTCCTTCGTCCGCAGCCAGTTCTGTTCATCACCCGTGACGCGCTTCAAAGCCCGCGATTCTGTCTACAGTTCAACACATCCCCTTCGTGTTTTATTTTGTGAGTCAGCTTTCTGGGACTTCTAGTTCTCTTTGGCTGCCTGTCACCATCAATGCCAGTTTTACATTCACAAAGTAAAGCTGATAATCATGACTTCAGTTTCTGGAGGTTTGGAAAGACTGATATATAGTGGATGTTCAGAAATATGAAACTATCCTATTTCTTGGCACATTCAATCATAATTTGCTTTTTTCTCCCTTTTTGTGGACTACAACTGATAATTCATGTTCATTGGGGACAAAAAGAAAATTCAGTTAAGCTCAAAGAAAAATATGAAAACACTGATCTTACTACCCTAAAATAACTACTATTTAAGATTCTGGTTGCTATTGTTCTTACCTTTTTTACACATATTTTTAAATCATTATCTACTTTTTAAAAATGTGTTCACACAATGCATCATTTTGTAGCCCTCCCTCCCACCCCAAAACATACGTAAGCACCTTTATTTGCCGTGTGCAGGCTGCACAACTTTCTACCCCATAGGAAAGACCATGACTTTTCACCAGTTTTCTGTTTTGAATATTCAGGTTGCCTCTGTTGTTTTGAACAGATGCTGCTACTAACATCTCTGTGGCTGAATTTTCACACTCACCCTAAGTTATGTTAAAATGCCTTATGAGGTATAACTGTCAAAAGTCTGCCTGACACGTACAAGTTTGATACATATTAACAGTTTAACTCCCACTTGTAGTATACAGAAATGCAGGGCTCACCGTTCTTGTGTACAAGGAGTCTGTCTATTGCTATGAATTTTAGTTCCATTTAGCTTTTGTCCCGGGCCTCTTCTAGTCGCATTCATTCCACATATGGTCCTGATACTATCAGCTTCGTGTAGTTGACTTTTGCCCTCTGCTGCTTAAGCATGTGTTTCTGGAGACATGAGATTCTGGTTTCTAATTAAATAAATTCAGATTTCTGATTGAATTTTCAGAGCGTCCTGTCCCGTATGTCAGTGCCTCATAGAAAGTCAATAGAAAATCCTGGAGTGGTAATTAGTGCTTTAAAGAAGGATTAAACTAAGAATGTGGGGAGAAAAAGGGTGTGCTGTGGGCCCTGACATTCGTTACACTTACTGCTCCACCTGGTTAGCAGCACTCACAGCACATGCACATCCTTTCCAGCATTGTTCCGTCTCCAAAATAAAGAAATAAAAGCAACACCTTTAGGTTCTAATTAATTGTAAATCTCCTTGTTCCAGTCCACTTGGCAGAATGGAACCATGGATGTCGAAGTCAAAACATTAGCTCACGTTTAAAATTCCGTTTTCAGAAATTATTTCAGTATATAAGATCCAGAACATGTGGCTCTCCTGTTTCTTCCTGTGTGACCCAGGAACAGGGCCTGCTCGTCCTTTCCGGTCACCTCCTATCCCTGATCCTGTGTAGAAGCCTTGCAGCCACCAGTGGGTGTTAGCGGCCCCCACTGTGCAGTTGAAGACAGTGGAGAAGGGGGAGGTCATACAGCCTTGCTCCACACAGAGTCCGTGCTCTTTTTTCCCATCGAACCGCCTCCCAGCAAGTGCACACCCCTTGCTCAGGGAGGTCACAGCCTCCGGTGTGGCACCTCAGCTGCCCTCTGCGGGGTGGGGTGGTCTATAGAAAATATCAGCTTCACACTTTTGTCGCCACTGTTTGGTTGAGTATCAGATACAGAAATAAAAATAAGAAATCTGCCCTCTGATTTGGAAATTTTCTAACTCCTTTTGCCGGGAGAATACTCTATAATATGATCACCAGTATCGTTTTAATGTATTTCCTTTAATCATAATCTGGCCATTTACTTTTTATAGAAGTTGATATTAAAAAGTGCTTTAACTAATTAATAGATTTAATTAAAAGACACTTTTTATAGTATTGTTATTAATGTGAAGACTTAGGCTAACAAACATTTTTCCAAAATATCCCCCCCACCCCAAAGTTTTTACTCAGGAACTCACGAACGGGACTGTTGTAAAAGAAAAAAAATGGTGAAACATCAACTGAGTTCATTAGCAACTTAGAAGGGTTACAGAAGTGTATTTCTAAAACAAAGTTTACCTAACTCTTTGACTTCATTTTATTCAAGACAACCTTTCACACTAGTACAAATCTGAAAAATATGTAAGATCTTTCCATAGAAACACATGCTTATAAGGAATTAATTCTTCACTTCAATTAACATTTATGCCTTTATGTTTCATAACGATTTCCTTGTTGGAAATGAATAGGTTTGGTATTTTATTTCTTTAAACTAGGATGACTCAGGGATGACAGCCCTGTGCTATACAAGCTTCATATTCAGCACGGTGAGTTAGGCTGTGGAACCAAATAAGAGATCAGGAAAGACAAGACCTTCCATTAAGTCAGGAATCATCCCTTAATTGGGGGCGGGGGGAAAGTCCTGAAAAATGACTGCACGTGCACGCACACACACACGCATACCACATACTGTTGGTATGGGAGTTTGGTTCAGAGTCACGCACTGTCTGAGGTCTCACTGAAGTCTATGAAGGAGTTTTAGTTGCAGCATTGAGGCAGATGACCAAGAACTATGCGGGAGGGAAAAGTCGTTCATGTAGTTGCTTGTCAGAAGTACTTGGTTCTCTGCAGTAAACCGTAAGAAAGCACCATGGGTTCAGAAACTTGAGTGGAGTATCTTTAACCAAGGATATCAAAGAAATTTAAACATTTAAAAATTTGATAACACATTGAAAGTTGTGTGTAAGGAAATTCCCAGTACGGTTATAACAATTTTACAAGTAAGGTAAGAGAAGTCAAGTGACTCACCAAAGCCAAGGCTAGAAAGGGACGAAGCCAGAATCTAAGGCCAAGGCTGGGATTGCAGAGCCGGGACTGTTCACCTTGATCACGTGAGGAGATGGACTCCTCTGGGGCGGAGTGGGATTGCCATTATTTAAAACAGTAGCATCAGAAATAGACAACTGGCTCTTGCCAACCAACTTTGTTCTCAATTCTGTAGCTTTCATGGCTCTCTGTAGGTGTAGGGAAACTCTGGATATAAGAATGTTTTCAGGCTATAAATACTACAGACCACGGTATTTAAAATGGTCCACAAAGCCCTGCATGACCTGCCCTCTCTTCACCACCAGCAAAAAAGGGGAAAAAAAAAAGAAATAGTTATAATTAGGATGCACAGTAAAATGTCACCAAGTTAGCCGAGGTCCCCACAGATTGCACCCTCAAAGTAGGATAATTGTAGAGATTTTAGTGGATCTACTGTTCATAAGATTGAGGACCAGGGCATTGAGACGTCACTAGGGAGGATGTGGTGCCTTAGGGTTTGTAACAGCCAGACCTGAAGAGGGAAGGGGAGAGCACAGGTACTGTGACCCCAGAACAGAGGGCTGTGTGGAGACTGCAGGGTCAGGTAGCTGGTCAGAGACCACAGAGGGACAGAGTTAGGTTCCTGACCTCAT
Organism: Tonatia bakeri; assembly: GCA_004024845.1. NCBI lineage: Eukaryota > Metazoa > Chordata > Mammalia > Chiroptera > Phyllostomidae > Tonatia > Tonatia bakeri. Next base: position 56,774 of record PVIA01005495.1, read on the forward strand.
TCTCCTCCCCGTTTCTGATCCCTTGCCTGGCTCCCCATTGGCTGGACTCGAAGTTAGAAGGAAAGGGGGCTTGTAGTGGGTACAGGTTAGCCTGGCTAAGCCCAGGGAAGGCTGGAGAGGTCCCTCAGGAGAACACGCAGATGTCCATCAGTCGTTCAGGCAGAGGTGGTCAGGTCAGGCTGCAGACCAGAGGTCCCTTCGGAATGCTGTGTTATAGATTTGCAATGTAATAAGGTACTTGCCTCCGAATGCTAATCAATTATGACATTTTATTCATAGCAAGATGTTCTCAGTGAAGGAGTCAGTGTGTTTGTTCACATTCTGGGGCAAGCTCCTTTTGTCATTATGGACCTGCTCTTTGAGTAGCACTGGTCTGGACTCCACAGCCCTGCACATGATGACAGACATGCTGGAGTCCTCAACAGGGGCTCCCTTGTCCCCACTTTCATCTCCTGCTTCATTTATGCTAAAGAGAAGGAAGCTAGTACTTTCCTGTACTTCCTCTTAGGTGATATTTAATGTTTGCAAGTTGGGTTATTCGCCTCACCTTTACAGGTAGGGAACTGAGGCTCACTCAGAAAGTCCCAGTAATGTGCCCATGGTTTAACAGCAAGTAGCAGAGGTAGCGGTCAAGTCCAGGTATGACTCCAAAGTCTATGCTCTTCTTAGGTCCCGACGGCCCCAGGGCAACACTTACACTTATCTGTCATTAATACCCAGGAAACAATGCGGCCTTATAGGGGGAATGCCTTGTTTGGAGACCCCTGGCTGTGTTCTCTGTTGCCAGTTACAACCAAGTTATGATTTCTGGGAATATGTATACCCAGCTCTCAAAATCAGCACCATGTGTGGGTTCCATGTGATTCAACTGTACGAAGCCTTTCCCAGCCCATCCAGATGAGGAAGCAAAGTCAGTTTGTTTCTAAGTGGCTCTTGTCTGTTTCCATCTCTTTTTAAACCTAGGAGGTCAGGAAGAAGATGGAGAGAAAGAATTCACGAGAGGGATGCATTTCCTTAGAAATGTTATTAATTGGTGGGCAAAACAAGAGAAGGAAATAAAATAGCTACTCCTCACTAAGTAAAGGCATCTTCTTCCCTTATCTCATTAAAAATTAAAAGCACTCTTGGTTTAAGTAGGGCAAATTAGTAATTAAGTGCTATATAATCAAGTTGTATAAACATAATATGGAAGAGGAGGCCAAATTAATCACTCTGCTGGCTTGTTTTTGCCCCATTAATGCATCTTTTCCTTGGGTCCTTCCTGTGATGTCAGGATGCATTTTCTGCCATCTTCACCTACTGGAGGTCAGGTGGGCTGTGATAGCCGGGCTGGCAGATGACCGTTGGCTGGGTCTGGGAAAGATGTGTCTGGGCCTTGATTTAAGTAGGTGATAAGGCTCCTTGTTTAATTTTTAAACCCAGGTTCATCAGCAGGAGCCTGCGATGTGACAGGGGGACAGTTCTAGATGGTAGCATGAGAGGAAAACTACACACATCTCAGTGCCCACAGAGTGGCCAGCCTAGCAGGGAGCAGGTGGACACTGACAGATACAGCTGTGAAAAAGTCAACACGTAGTGAAATGGCAGTGACCGTGGGGCCTGGGCCTGGGCTCAGATCATGGCTCGGCCACTTACCTGGTGTAAGTTACTTAATTTCTGTTTGCGTCCGAGCCCTCATCTGCAAACTATGACGAGCAGTATCTGCATCACAGATATATTATCTCCCAGTGCGTGTTGTAAGGAGCAGACGTGTTGGTACGTGCAGTGTGGCAGTGTTTATTTAACATTGGCTGTTATTCATTTGTTATAATTGCTATACAGTGAGGTAATGGAGCACCAAGGAAAGAGTGTCTTCCACTGTCTTGAGAGCTGAGAAAGACCTTCTGAGAAGGCACCATTTGAACTGGGCCCTTAGAGGATTCACTAGTGATGAGGCTGGTGGAGGTGGAACTTGGGGGGTGGGCTTGTAACCCCATTACTGGTCTTAATCTTTGTAGTGCCTTCTCTGAAAACAGAGGGATAAACAGGTGCCTCTGTCCTACACAAATTTCTCCCCATTTCACCTCAACACAGTGGATGGAGCAGCGTAGCCACGTGGTACTCTGGGGGCTCTGCCAAGCACGAATGAGCGAGCTGAGTCCACTGTGGGCAAAACGGGGAAATCAAATGAGACAGAAGAGAGAAAGTGGCTCTCTAGGTCATACTGCTGCACTCCAGGCTGATGGCTTCTCCTTGGCTTGCAGGCTGTGTGAACGAACCTGCTGGGGAAGGTACTTAGTTTCTCTGAGCCTCAGTTCCATGTTAACTGACCCCACTGAGTAGCTGCCAGGATTCTATGAATGGAAGCTCATTTTAGCACAATGCCTGGCACACAGAAAGTACTATTGTCATTTCCTGTGTTAATTTAATTCTCACGACAAACCTGTGAAGTGGGTGGTATCATTGTCTCACTTTATAAAGCAGGAAATTGAGACATCAAGACATCAATAAGCCAGCCTAAGGTCACAGAAACGGCTAGTGGTAGAATTTGGCCATAAACTCAGGCAGTCTGACTCCAGACCCAGTCTCTGCTGTCCCCTGCAGCCCAGTGCTTCAGAGGTACCTAGAGCTAGATTTACACATTAAACGCTAGAAATAGAGCAGAAGCCACTTGTGTCCTGGCCCCTCACCTGCTAGTGAGGAAGAAGTTCATTCTTTCTGCTGCTTGAGGCAGTGGTAGGCTTGAGCCCACAGCCTTGCTAATCCTTTAACAGGTAGGCGAGGTGGAGGAGGCCAGAGTGACTCACCAGGAAGGATCAGTCCTTGGATGCAGTGAGAATACAGCTGCGTACACTGCTGTTGGCAGTTCTGCTTGGGGAAGAAAGCAGTTTGTTTAGTTGCTTGTCATTTATATTCAGCTTCCACAAAGGATTTGAGGAAGCTTGTAATACATGACTAAGCAGAATAAAACTAATCAAAATAAATCTCTGAAGTCAGAAACTATGCGGAAAGAGGTGAATACACTAACTACTTAAACTAGAAGAAGAGGGTCCTCAAATTCGTATGTCTTCAGATTCCAGGTAATTCATATAATGTAGGAAGGTAGCAGCCAAGGATCAGATGGTTTGATTCTGTACTGGGTTGGAGAATGTATGCTCTGCCTGAGGGCATTGAAAGGTGAAGTGCTTTAATCCCGGATTGGTGAGTTCCAAGCCAAAGAGATTTATGGGGCGGGTTTGGCCTGTGGGCGTCTGACCCATAAATAAGGAGATTACTTTGAGCTTCCAGGCAGTCAAGACGAAACCGGGCAATGTGCAGAGTCATATAGTGTTCCCAGGGTCAAAGAAGTGTGCCAGTTCTCCAAAAGGGGCCACATTTTTTCTGGTGCCAAATTCTAAATTTGCCAGTCCTTTAAAAGCTAACCTAGAACTTGTTCCATGAACTTGCACAGAGGCAGAAAAATTTACCTTGTTAAGAACCCAGAACATGATACTGAAACTTCAGGGTATGAATCACCCAGGTTTATAACTTTCTGGAGACTTCGTTTGTCCTTGGAGTAGAGCTGAGACCACCCACCATGGTCGATGGATGTCCCTCCACCTCTTCCCTGAACACGGCTTCCCTTTATAGACAAAGCTGCATCACTGATCTGTGGGCGTCTTAGGGGACCTCAGTACTAAGGCTTTTCACCAGCCTGGCATTAGGGAAGTGCTAAAATGAAGCACCCATCAGTTGAGAAGGGCAACAGATGTTGGAGCATATCAAATGTCAGTAAACAGCGAGCCTACAGAGGCCACTGAACTTGGCATCCTCTTAGCAAAAATGCCCTGTTGCCTTCAAGAGGGAACGCCATGGACCTTTATAAACTACCTTAGGTGATGTACTTGTTTTTTAATCTACTTTTTTTTCATTAGGGCAACTTTAATGCTCACAGGGTGTTCTAGGCTTTCAGCCCTGAAAATTTAGGTCTTCAAAATATCCTCCCAGTCATTATGAGAAATTTATGTTTGACTTATCTAGTACCCTCCCTTTTACTCTTAAGAGTATGATTCATATTATAAGTAATAACTAGGGCCACACTTAAAAGCATAGACCCTGATATCACATAAATTTGGGTTTCAGTCAGTCCTGAGCTCAAATGCAATAGCTGTGAATTAAGTGAATCCCTTCACCTTTCTAAGCTGGCTTCCTCCTTTGTAAAACACATGACTCTTAAGACTAGGTACCTCATAAGATTGTTGCGACGATTCAATGAGATAATATGTGTAAAGTGTTTACTACACTTACTGGTATAAATAAACTTTTAGTGAGAGTTATACAATTTATAACAACATTACATTGCTAACTATCATTATTAGCTGATTATCTATCACATGCTATTTTAGCACTTTCCATATATTATTGGAAGATGTTTGGGCAGTCTTTTGCCTAGTTTCTGCCTGATAGCTTACTCACCCCTCCTCTGCTGTGGATTACATTTCCCAGGCTCCCTTGTAACTGGTCTCTGGTTTGGCCAATGGGAGATACGGGTGGAAGCATGATGTGCAGGAAGAGGGGAGAAGTCGGGTGATTTCCCCCTTCACTATAGCAGCAGCTGCATCTCCTGTGTAATCCCAGCTCTCAGCTTCTCTCTGTCAGGTTCCAGTTCTGGCCACTCAGCCCTTTTTTCGTTTCAGCTCCAGCCTGACATCTCTAGCCCCTGGCTGGGGTCACACAACAGCCTCCATTGTCCCTTGATCCCTAAGAGGGGAGCAGCTTTCTGCTGTTGCTGATCTCTGGATTGCTTCGACATCACCTATGAATTCGCCTCCCTTCCCCTCTCCCCATTGGAATTAGCTAAGCTAGGCCTACCGGAGAAGGCGTATGTACTTATCATGGAGAGCGGTTTACTTTATCGAAGGGAAGCCCAGATGATAAGAAAGTGACCTTAGCATTTTCAGTGAATACCCAGCTCTGAGTTAGGCCTTGAGGCCTTAGGCTCTCTCTCTAAGGAGAGAAGACTTGACTACAAGCCAGAGCCAGGCACATTAAAGACAGTATCTAGTAAAAAGGAATAGAAACTCCTCTTTCTTGAGCCAGAGCTGTGGACCATTCACGCTGATTATTCTCATCCCCCAAATGAGGAAAGGAAGGCTCAGAGAGGAGAAGTGATTTACCCAAAGCCATAGAGCTGTTAAGTAATGAAGTTAGGAGTTTAACTTCAGTCTGTTTGTCTCAGAGCCTTAGGGACTCATACCTGTTCCTCAGTTTCCCAAACTTTCTTCCTATTTCGAAGCAGATAATAAGAAAGCCGCATACATCATTCCTGTTGCTCTGGCCTGCTTGTAGAGATTTCCTTATAGAAACAATATTCAAGCTTACATAATTCTTAATAGGTTTATGTGGAAAGTTAGCTTGTTGCTCCCATTTTTACAAATGAGGAAAGAGGCTCAGAAAATTAAAAGCACTTACCCAAAGTCCCACTGGGTGTTAATACTCAACCTGGAATTTGAATGCAGGCTTTTCTGTCCCCAAGCACACACTCTTTTCTACTGGTGACATCAAAGCAGTACTAGATTATGTGTATAGAGTGAGCTGTTTTTTACAAATTAAAAAAAAAAAAGGTCCAGGAAGACCAGGTTCCCCACCTCAAGGAGCTGACACTCAGGCTAGATAAATAAAAACGAAGCAACCTGAAACCAAAGAGGGTCATTACATAATCTACTCTCTGGCGACAGCTACAAGCAGGAGAGAGAAGTGTGCTGGAAATGTAAGGGCTACGTTGATTGGGGGTGGGGGCTGTTAACTATAAACAGATCAATTAGGAATTTGATCAGGAGTCTGGGGAGCATCCTTCGCCCATCATCCCCTGACTCTATTGTTTTTTTTAAAAACCATCATAGGCTAATAGCTTCATTTTTTTTAAAAAAATCAACATTAAGTGCTTTTTAGATGATAATACTGCTTCCTGCTTAAGAAAAATCTCCTGTAAATTAATTCAGCCTGGGAGTAGTAGCAAAGGTTTTTACTTATCTCTGGTAGTTTTAAAGAGTTCCTGATATAGAAGGGGAATACTCTTTAAAGGCCCCTAGAAAGCTGCCCTGTCTCACTAGAGCACATTTTCATCCAGCGTGTTATAACATCATGTTTGAGAATTTCAGAATGGAGAAGGTACCTTCTGAGACAATGCCACTGACATATGGGAAGCAAGCAAATCCACCTCACACCAGCTCACACTCTACCCCTTCCACCCTCTAGTCCTCCCCGCCCCCGCCCCACCGTCAGCTGACCTCGGTCTAGAGGAGCCTGTGTGTTGGATGGAGTGGGTCACAGTGGAATTCCCACCAGGTTGGCCATGCCAGTTTTACCTGTCAGCACCTTTGATAAGGAGGGGCCCTGACAAATCAGACTGCTTTGAATGATTGGATTACAGCAGTTGTCTTCATCTCAGTAAGCTGGCTAACCACAGATGCTGGAGAAGTTTCTAGATGATCCTGAAGTGGGGGATTCAAGCAAGTGCTTAAACCACTAGGAAAGGCTAGGCTTTCTAATGAGTCCAATGTATTGTAGTGTGGTGGGCAACTGGGACCCTTCCTTCGAGGTGCTCCTAAAAGCGATAGCAGAGGGGACTCCCAGAGTATGCACCCGCCCCTGCTCATAAATTTTTGTGTGTATAACTCCTCATGTAATCCTCTCAACAATCCCATGAGGTCCTGATGTTAGTTGCACTTTGCAGATAAAGAAGCTGAATCACAAGGAGGTTAGGTACTTTCCCAAGGTCACATAGCTAGGATGATATGAACCCAGATATTCAGACCCCATAGTCTGCTCACTGGGATAATACCGAAATCCTTCTGTAACGTTATTTTGGGAAGCTCCTTTTGGGAGGCTGCCCTCTACATGTTCCTGTGCCCTGTGCTTATCTTTAGCACTGCCTGGAGGTGTTTCAGTGTCTGCTGGCCCTACTTGGGTGTGAGCTTCCAGGTGAGGGTTCAAGTCTTCCTCATCCTTCGCCAATGTGTGTTGTACCAGCCTGGAGATACTTTGTGATTTCCCTGGAGCTGGTTTAGAAGGCAGGCACTTGTGGGCGATTACACAGGAAGCCAGCCACTTATAGCCCGGGTACTGCTGTGGGTAGAGTCTTTGACAGGTAGACTCCAATCCTAGACCACCTAGTTCTCAGCTATATCTCTGAAAACTACTGTCTCTGTGTACACTGGATCCAGACTGCTTCTTCTGACTCAGTTACTCTCATTTTTCAAAACTAAGCTCCCCCATTCTTAGTGTTGCTTCAGTTACCAAACAGCTCATTGTGTAAGCTGGAAAAGAAGTTTGTCTTTGGGCCTCAGGTTCCTCATCTTTAAACAGAAAGAATCAGGTCTGATTTTCGAAAATGTCAAGCAGTGGAACATTTGAGAAGCCAATATGTAACACAGGTAAAAGGTGAACTGTGTCTCCCGCTACCCTTGTCACTCCCTGTCCCCATGGCCTGGCAGCTGAACAGAAGCAGTATTAGTCTAGGTTGTCTCAAAGGAAATAATTGAAAATATATTAAAGTAACTAATGCTTGTACTCAGTACAATAATATAAAATAGTTTCAAATGGGAGATCCAGGATGTCGGAAAAGGTAGGTTTGAGGGCTCCCTGTCTGTGTGGCTATTCGATGCTCTTTGCTCGTGGGGGTGGCCTGTCAGCTTGGCCTGACTGTGTACAGTGGGGTGGGGAAGCTAAAGCCTCTGGGCCCCATTCTCCTTGTCTGGAAACGGCCTCCGTGTCGTGGCACCAGTGAATTAGAAATTCTATCCGGCGACTCTGGGAGATTGATTTTCCATCTGGGGACCTGACCTCTTGCTTCACCAGCAAAGGGGATCAGACGGTTCTGGGAAGAGTCAGCTAGCAAGCCCTCCGAAAGGCCTTCCCTTTCTTTTTCTTTTTCAACTGTGTGTTTCAAAGGGAATTTCTGATTATGGTGGGGGCTTAACACTAGCAGTTTGAATCCTTCTTGGCGCTTAGAGCGTGCAGATATTCATACCACCCCCCACATCAGCGCTTTGTGCTGGGAGGTTACAGAAGATTTAATTCCATTTATGTCACTGGATTTGTACAAAACCCTTTTGGAATTAGGGATGAATACCCCATTTCCTTTACTTTTGTCGGTTTTTACAGATCCCTTATGTGAATGCCTCAAGGGTAAGAATCTTGCTTTAGTTATTTCCATATTTCTAGTGACTGACACAAATTGAGATAGAGTAGCTGCTTGGTAAATATTTGTCCATGCCACAAATATTCACCCAGGTACAATGATGGGCAAAATAAACATCATTCTAATTCTTACCACATTTACAGTTGAGTATAGGAGACAGTTAAAAATAAATAAACACAAATAAATATATACTACATCTTGGGTTAAGAGCTATAAAGAAAAAGAACATTTTCAATGAAAAAACAAATTAGAATACTTGATGAATGAATGAAAGTAAAATGACCTCAACTTCCAACCCTAAATCTCTGTCTCTCCTTATCTCTCTGTAAATGATAATTATTGCTATTATTTTAATGATTACAACTACTGCCATTTGTGTTCCCGCTACATAGCAAGCCCTGTGCTAGAAACTTCCTGTTCATTGCACCAAATTTTCCAAATAACCTTGCCAGTTAGGCTTTCTTATCCCTTATTTCAGATGAAAAAACAAAGCCCAGGAAAGATAATTAACTTGCTAATGATCGAGATAAGTGTCAAGAGATGAAATTTGACTCACGTTGATTCAACAGAACCTCTGCTCTGAGCAAAAGGGAAAAAAATCCCAGAGATTGTCACCAGAGGTCCAACAGGAGTTCTTGCTTGAGAACCACCTCATCAGACCATGTGGCTGAAGGTCAGTTACCTTAGGTGATAGAAGAGAAAAAAAGAGACAGAACTTTGCTGGAGAGTGAGAGGGAAAAGGAGGAAGATAATGTTCTTGAATTGGCCATCTTATCAGCCTAGCAACAATAAACCATCACCATGGTAACAGGAACTCTAATTAATGGAAAATGTTGAATCATTTTAAGAGCCACACCAGCCAAATGCTAAGATGGTGCTGTAAACCTCTCTCCCTGCCACAGCTGGGCTAATCGTGCTGTGGCCTTTTGGAGAGACCTGTCTTTTAAGGCTGGAGCAAACTCTGGACTTGGCATCAGAATACTTGCATCTGAGCTCCAGATCTACCCTTTCGGAGCTCTTTTGCCTTGAGTAATCAGCTCATTAAAAGTGGGAGGTAGTTATTATTAATGTTATCATTATTACTAGTAGTAGTTTTCTGAGATTCAATTTTGAGGTCTATAAAATGAATAAATAATCTATCCAAAGTATTGTGAGGAGGTATAACTTCACAAATATGTGTGGAAGTCCCCCATAGATGCTTCCTTGCAGATTCACCTGTCTAGCAAGTGGTAGAGCCCGCGGCCGTGCTCCTAGGCTCAGCCTCCCAGGCCAGTGCTCCTTCGAGGCCACCTTACGTCTTTGCTTTGGGCTGCCTCCATCACCCTGCATCCTCCCTCCCTCCATTCATTTCTCAGGAAAAATGCCGTGAGTAGGTACTGTGGTATATGTAAGTGAAGTATACCTAATACAGTGCACAGTGCTAGCATTTGGAAAAACTGGGGTTGGAAGCTGAGAATTGACAGGGCCTTCGGAGATCATCCCTCTCAGTCCCCCCTTCCTACAGATGAGGAAGTTGGGACTCACAAAGGGGAAGTGCTTTACTCATGGCCAGAGAGCTCTTTGCTGCTCAGACCAGGATGAGAATTCATATGAAACATGCAGATGTAAATTTCACATATTTGAAAAACTATTTCCTCCAGACTTCCTGCTTTCCAAATAAGTAGCTTGGATGTAACACAAAATGACTTTCACTTCCCCAAATCTAAAAATTTGGAAAGCCAAGCTTCATACCATGCCAGGCAAGAGTATTGTAAGTGACCACTGGACCAGGCGTTCCTGTTGTATTCTTTGTTAGTTTGTTTAGTTGTGGTAAAATGCCCTTAACATAAAATGTACCATTTTAAAGTGGACAGTTCAGCAGTGTTAAGTATTATTCACATTATTGAGCAACCAATATCCAGAACTCTGTTCCGTCTTGCAGAATTGAAACTCTATACCCATTAAACAACAATTTCCCATTACCCCTCCATCCAGGCCCTGCCCACCACCATTTTACTTTCTGTCTCTGTGAACTTGACTACTCTAAGTACCTCATATAAGTGGACACATACAGTATTTGTCTTCTTGCAGCTGGCTTTTGTCACTTAGCATACTGTCCTCGAGTTTCATCCATGTGGTAGTGTGTGGTGTGTCAAAATTCCCCTCCTTCCTGGTTGTATTCTTAATGCAACACAGTCTGCTCCCCGTGGTCCCTGATTGTATCCATCATTGCTATGAAGACTTGGGCATGCTTAAGGAACCTGGTAGTGACTTCTGGCCAGTGGGGGGAAATAGCCTAGTTGTGGATGATAGTGGTACTGCGAAGCAGTATCCGAAAAGAACTCAGCCCCCCTTCCTCCCATTTTTTGCAAGTAGGTGACAAGGGAGATAAATGAGATTGTAAGTTGTGTCCAGCGCCCTCACTCCCAATTTCCTTCATTGTTCCTGCCCCAAGTCTTCGGCCAGCCCCTGAGAAGGAGTGGGGCTGTAGGGGTCAGAGTTTAACAAAGTGAACTTTCAAGTAAAAGAACCTTGGGTTCCAGTGCAACCTCTGTAACTTAATAAATGTGTGATTTTGAATGAGGTAATTAACGTCTCAGAGCCTCAGTTCTGTCATCTGTAAATGGACAGAATAATATCTATATCAAAAAGGCCTGTTTTTTTTCCTTTTGAGGTATAAGGTATTTTGTACTTTTCTGGATTTAAACTTAGTTTATCAAATTTAAAAAGTAATAATACGGTGACCTCTTGTACTGGGTTGTGGGGAGATATTATGTGACATTTTGACTACTCGGAGGGGTCTTACTCCAGCCTGAAGACTTTAGGGAACCTCATGATACTGGGAAAGGAAGGGTGCTCACTTAATTATGCAGCTTCTGCACATCAGGTATATTATTTTTCTAGTAGAAACACTGATTAGAACTCTGTTATGGCACTTGGCTGTTTGCATCATTATCATTTTCTGTTTCCCTGGCTTATCTTAACCACCCCTGCCCCCAGTGCTCACCCCTTGATTAGTACCTAAAATAATACCCAGAAAACTACAGATACCCCATCATTTAAAAAAAAGTAAAAGTGTTTTTTTAATGCATTGGGAGTCGCTCAGCATCGTCCTGCATTCATTTAGCCGTTTGAGCATTCCCCAAAGCTTAAGGGCTCTCTTCCCATCCCAGTGCCCCCGGGTCAAAGGCACCGTTCACTCCACTTCTCCACTTCTCCGCTCTTGCAAAGAAGGGATCCTGAGTGTAGAAACCAATTGCAACTCCTCTCTGAGGTTGGGCATCTCTCTTTGATGACCACTTAGGATTTTTTTTCTGTTTCTGACCTTCTCCTTTCTTTTGATAAACAGGACAGCTGTCCCCAGAGGGATGAATCCATTACCTTTGCCAAGTTATTTTTCACTGCATGTTTCAGTTGAAAAAAAAAAGCCTCTTAAAAGGATTGAGCATGCATTGAGTGTGTACTTAATTTTTAATATGTGTGTGCTCACAGCCAAGAGATCAGAAAAGCTTTAAATAACAATGAGACTGAACTGTACACGCTGTATGTTTTATGTGGCACTGATTCCTAAATATACTCTTAGCTGCCAGGTATTATTTAATACTTCCCTATTAATCAAGATGCCAAATCTAAATGAAAACCATGTTTAAATATATTTAATAAGATTACAGTTTTTGGTTAAATACCAAATAATATAACTACTTTTTTCACTATCTTATATTTTTACTCTGAATGCTAGTTTTTTTGTGCTATCAAGCCAATCTTAATTATAAAACATTTTATACGACAGATTTTTAGAATCACATGGATTTCCACAGAGCCCTTAAATGTACATGTTTTAGAGAAAGAACAACCCTGATTTTTTTTGGGGGGGGAGGGGGCTAAAAAAATGAGATGTCTTTTCTCTGTGGGATTAAGTCCTTGAATTAAAAAAAAAACTAATAATTGTCATAGAGATACTGACTTGTTTGTAGCTTCTGTAATAAATGGTATATGCCGTTTGGGCTGTTACAGCTTTTAGTGTTCTGCACGAAATGTACTATGTTGATTATTTTTTTTCTTTTGAGGCTTCAAGGTTCTGTTAGTTTTGCAATAGTGACACCTAGAGGCTCTAGGGAACATTGTCTGTGCTGGTATAAGGATCTCAGTACCTTTTAAAAAGGCAATCCCCCTGCTCTTTGAGGAGCAGTGACAAAATGCCTGTGGGTCTGGGGGTTGAAGAAGAGGGGAGGTAATGGCAGCTTGATAAGATAGGTTGCTAGTTCCATCCATCAGGCTTCCAATCTGGTGACAAACCGAAAGGAGTTGTGACTAAAAAGAGTCTTTTTATAGGGAACTAGCCAACCTTGGTATAATATATTCTGGCAGATTTGTTAGTTATTAATAAAATATCATTGTGTTTACTTAACACATTTAACTCTTGTTCTTGTTTTCAACAGTTTGCTTGCTATTTTCATCCTTGTAACAGGCACGTCCCATAGTGAGTGCAGCAAAGTGGTTATTGTACGCGGTGCTTCGACTCACTGCCTTGTGGCGGCTTCTTGCTTCTCACATCTCCAGATGTTCTTCTTTTCTTTCTTCAGTGCCCTCTGTGTTAGTTCTAACAAAGTTTTATTTCAGCCTTCTAGCCTATTTATTCTCTCCACTAGTATTTTAATTATTATTTCTTCTAGTTTGTCACAGTTCTTTGTGGTTTTTCACATTTTCATGTCTTACAACTTTTAATCCTTGATTGAGACAATCATAAATGTGCTTATTAAAACACAATAAAATTCTTTGGTTATATAAATGCTGATAAATAACTCTTATAAAACTGTCTTTGCACCACATTAAATTCAAAATAGGGACATGAACAAAGTCTTTAACTCTGTGCACTGTAGAAGGTCTGTGCTTCATTTTAAAAAGGAAAAATAAATACAATGTGTAGCAAATCATAAAATTCTTATAAACAGGCATGATCTCTGTGTCAGTCTCTGTAGATGATGACGAGGAGGAGGGTGATAGGCACCATATATTGATGCTTTCTGTATGGCAAGCACTGTTCAAGTCACTTTATGTGAATTAACTAATTCTATTACCACAGCAATATCATGGGACAGGAGCTAAAATCATCCCCATTTTATGTTTGTTCATGGAATGCTTGCGAACTCCCAAAAGGGAAGCTTCAACAAGGTACTGTATGACCTCACCACAGTTATGTGCAATGGAAGAGTTAACATTATTATTTCTATCTTAGACCCTGAGAGTCAGTTCAGGTCACTTTGTCTTTCCTTTTGGGAGCTTCTGCACCTCATTCACTCGACACCTGTCTTCTTTCCCTTGCCGAGTACCCCCAGTTGTGTCTATGGAAGAGCAACATCTGCCCTCACAGAGCTTATGTTCCAGTTGGCAGAAGACCAGTAATTCCAGAAACAAAAGCTACCACAAATAATAGGATTTTGGTTAGCAAAAAATGTTGTGAAATAGAGTAAAGCAATGTAAGGCAAAAAGAGGGATGGGGCAGACTGGGCAAGAACGACTGGCTCTGTGAGCAGTGGGAAAGGCCCTCCTGAGGAAGGGAAGTTTGAGATGAGAAACTCAAACAGCAGAGAGCACAGCAAGTGCAAAAGCCCTGAGGTAGGAATGACTGAACATGTCTGAAGAAAACAAAAAGACCAGGGAGGCTGAGTATGTGTAAGTAAGGAGGATTCTGCGGTGTGGTTCCCCTCTCCCTTTCCCTCCTCAGCTCTCTGACACTGTTTTCTGCGGCAGACCTGGTTTCACTAAACCCAAAGAAGTGGTCTGGGATGGCAAAATCCTGAGATGTCATTCATGGGAGTCCGGGGGCAGGAGGGACACAGGCAAGAGAACTGGACTGAGAAAGCTTACATACATGTCATCCACATGTGCTCACACCCCACACATTTCTGTCCTGTAAAGTCTGATTAAGATGAACCTAAGGCAGAAGCGGAATCCCAGCCCTCTTGGTAGAGGTAGCCATTCATTCTTCAGTGCTGCCACAGCACAGAACAGCCCCTGTATGCAGTGCTTCCCACATACATGGCAACTCTCACTTGTGTGTCCACCCCTCTCTGGACTGGAAGCTTACTGAGGGTGGAGTCTAGGTCACAAGCGCTCTTCAGTCATTTTTCTTATTGCATTTATGTATCCAACAAATGTTTGTGGAGTGCCATTCTCTTTTGCTAGATCTATTCTCTGTTCACAGACACAGCTCTGGACGAGGAAGACTCAGTCCTTTTTCTTGTGCTCCTTACACTAATCCAGAGGAGAAACACAACAAACTAGACAACTCTAACAGAGCATGCTCTGTCCTATGACACATGATGTAGCTCACCCAGCCTAGAAGAGTCAGAGAGAAGATTCCAAGGGAGTGACATTGGGCCAGGGTCTGGAAGTGTTAACTAAACCACACTTAAGTTAGTCCATGCGTGCATGTGTGTCATGTGTTGAGAGACAGAGATGAGAGAGGGTGTGCAGAATTTTAGACCTTGGATAAAAAGGATTCATGAACCTAAAGGTGAACCCAGTTGTGTATTAGATGAAAACAGTGCATGTGAATTTGCATGAATGAATAAATGAATGAATGAATGCTTTTGTCCACACGCGTGGTGTAGGGGCTGCTCATGACAAGGAAGTATAAAACCCAAATGCATTTTGTTAATTTGCCTTGATATATCACTGTTCCAAACTCTGCCCATAATTTCCCTGGAGGCAGCCTCTTATGGAGACACGCGTCATTGTGGAAAGGTTGCTCGCCCGTCGATTATTCAGTTTTATTGGGAGTGTGAGCGAAGCACTCGTCTTGCCCTGAGAAAGCCTTACCGCTGGAACTGGCCATATCCAGGCCCTGTGGCAGTGTTACTCTTTCCTGAACATCGCTGTGTGAGACTTATGGGTGGACAGTTGATTGAAAAAAGAAGTCATGACCTCAAAGAAAGGAGAGTGGCTGTTAATGCATTCCAGATGCCAGAGGCAGAGAGCTGGCTTGGAAAGTATGGACCTGGGTTCTAATCTTTGTTCTACCATTAACTTGTGGTGCAGCATTTGGTAAGGAACAGTTCTCTAACCTGTGCAGTGAAACTGTGCAGAGAGATGGTGCCAGGCAGCGCCTAAGGCCCTCTCCAGTTCTGGAGTTCTGTGTTCATTTTAGTTCTGCCTGCTGAGGAGGGGGAGGTCGTGAATGTGTGTGGGCAGCAGCTGGGCACTTCCCTTATTCTTATGGCCAGCAGCGCTGCCCTGGAGTACTCACTTCCCCAGAGGTCTGGGCATCTCTGGGCCCTGAGCACCCTAAGAAGCTGTCCCAATCTGCCACACTCACAGGCGAGTTCTGGTTTCTACCGTCTGTTCTGTCAGGGCCACGAATGACCGCACAGCTGTGTTCTTCTCCTCCCCCTTGTGTCTGTTCTTCAAAAGTCATCCAAGAGGTAGGCTCTCCCTGATGAAGCCTTCCCTTGGATTTCACGTAGGGAGCCTCTGGTCCGCCCATTTTCCTCTCTCCCTCCCTCTCTAGCGCCATCCATACTGCGGGCATTTGGATCCCAGCCCCTCCGCTAACCACCAGTGTGGCCTGCTGGTTCTTAATCTCCCTACGCCTCATTTTCTTCAGCCATGAAATGGGGATAACATGTGTTTCTACCTCATAAGGTTCTTTGTGAGGATTGAGATTATCCATATCAAATAGTGAGAGCAGTGCCTGGCACATCGCAAGTACTGAGTACATTGCTGCCTTCCTTCTTCAGAAATTTCCAGCCCCATTCTCAGGCAAACAGTGGAGTACTGTGGTGCACGGGACACCAGTCTCTGCCCTGGGGCATCCAGTCCAGTAAGTTTCCCAAGTGCCACCTGTGGGGCAGACACGTTGCCTGGATTACCTCATTGAAGCCTCCGCTTTTTCCCCCACAAGGAAAAAGAAGCAGTGTGTGAGGGGAGTGATCATAATGGGAAATAAATTCTCCTTCCCGGGGCATCCACTTCCGGCTTTCAGGGGAGGTGGTGGGGCTCATGAGCCCAGCTCCCTGCAGTGCTTGCTTCAGCCCATCTGAAAAGGATCTGTCTTTAAAAGCAAGGAGCCAGAAAAAATAATTCATACTAAAAACAAACTCTGTCATGAGTCATTTGACTTTGCTTTCCCCTGAACACATAGTTTACATCTTGGGCGAGCTAAGGCGAGAGGAACATCTGCTAGGCTGTAGTTAGCAGAGCCGTTGTTTAAGGGGCTTCACACCCAGTGTGTGCCCATTGGACCCCGCAGTTTAAATCAAGGCTTGTGCTGATGGGGCCTGACAATTTGTTATTTTTTGTGTAGTTGAATTGGGATATGATTTTGTATGAGTTCTATCAAGATGGAAAGAGCTGCTTTGGTCCAGGATTCAGAAGTTCTTGGGTCACGAACCAGCCCATGCAGTAGTTATTCTGAGTGAATATGTGTATATGTGGACACAGGTTCAGATGTGTGGGCACCTTTGGAAGTGAGAGAGAGAGAATGAGAGGAAGGCAGCTTCCCCGTGAGCTGCTTTTCATTCCTATCAGCAGAGGAGGGAGCCTCAGTTTTGGGTCAGTATTTCTCAATCCTGGGTGAACCGTCCATAACCTAGAGCTGGGAGCAGGTGCCTGTGTCTCTGTGGCCAAACTTGCTCTTCTTTAGATCATTGAAAAATAGTAGGAATACATTTACAATGTAAAAACTCAAACCATAGAGAAATACAAAGTAAAAGGCAAAAGGAAGAAACCTCTCCTGATCCCAAAGATAATCACTGTTATACATTGTATATGTTTTCTTACCTTTTTAATACACTCACAGACATATGTCTATGTATGTCTAGGATTATGCAGTAAAAATTGTTCTGCAACTCTTTTTTTCACGTCCAAGAAATGTCGGGGTATGTTAGTGAATGTAGAGGTCCCCACGTCTATTTCACATTGGTAGTAATTTCAGAGTCTGCATATACAAAATATTATTTAACCAGTGCCCTATTGATAGACATTTAGGTAGTCTAGTATCTGGCTTTTTTGTAAAGATGCAAGGATCATCCTTGATATGAGTCTTTTCATATAACTATGAAGGTTTCTCTTGGAGAGATACAAAAAAGTGGAATTTCTACTGGTAGAATGTGTGCATTTAAAATTTTATTAGCCGTGGCCAAAATGTAGTCCACAAAGGCTGTCTCAATTTGTATTCCTGCCAATGGCCCTTTTGTGCCTTTGCCAACACTGGGTATTGTCAATCATTTAATATTTTTGCCAATTTCTTGAGCAGAAAATGACTGTTCATTGTTCTCTTCCTTTGCCTTTTCCCTGTTACTAGAAGAATTAACTTTTTTTAAAAGTTACAGTCACTTGATTTCTGTTTTTTTAATGACCTATTAATATCCTTTCTTCATTTTCCTGTGGAGTTGTCCTTTTCTCATTGATTTGGAAGAATTCTTTATATACTCTGTAGATCAATCTTGTGTCCGTCCTGTAGACTGAAGACTCTCTTATAATATGTCTCTCATCATCTGCCTTTGCTTATGATGTCTTGTACAGGAGTTTTAAATTTTCATATCTCACATCTGTGAATCTCTTTCTTTATGACTTCAAGATTTCTTGGAAACTTTCCCTATAAACTATTTCTCCTTCTCAAGGTGTTTTTCAGAATAATAACATTTTACACCAAAACACACCATGTTGGCAGAATGATCTCTGTGTTTGAGCAGACACTCTTGGTAATTTCACCATTAATTATGGGAAAATTCCAAAACCATACAGATCCATTGCAGGCCGATGGGAGGTAGCAGGGGGCTGGCCGAGAGCATGGAACTAGAAGTCATAAATATGGGCCGTGGACCATACCAGGCTTCTTTACTTGCCACTAGATTTTGGAACATCACTTTGCTGCTTTGAGCCTTGGTTTATTTCTCTGTAAAATGGGGTGAATCACTGTTTCAAAAAGTTATTATGAGGGTTAACAACTCCCACGTTTCAGCACATGGTAGCTACTCAGTCATGTTTGTTTCTGTCTTTCCTGATAAAGGCCTTTTTCCCCTGCCTTGGACATTTCAATGTAACTGGTCATTTAAAAGTGGTGGCTTCCATCTCTTTGGAGGACTTTGTAGCTGAATAGTGGGATAACCTCTTGCTCAAGAGTCTGAGACAATTTCCTCTTGAAGCATCTCAGTGGGTCTAAAGAAAACGAAACACCTACACCATTGCTCAATGCTGGAAAATTCTCCAGGGTGGTCAACCCCTTCTGGAGGGGAGGAGCCAGGACTCTGGGAGACTGCTGCAACCCACGGGGGTGGAGAGTCCCTTCTTACAAGCTTTTGTAGCTTCTGAACTCACTGAACCTCCTGCCTGCACAAGGATAATTCCTTCATATTTTGACATCATCTCTTCCCCTCTCAGCTGGTACCCTTCACTTCCTATAGCAGCACAGCACCTCAAGGCTGGGAGCCTAGACACTTGAGCTGGACTGTGGGTTCAGAGTCCATCTCTGTCACTCTTACTTATGAGGCCTGAAGCAAGTTTCTTATTTCTCTCTGCCTCAATTTTCCTATCTGTAAAATGGGCATCCTAGTATTCCCAACCTCATAGAGCTGTTACAGGACTCAGTGCTATTTATAAAGCACCTGTCACATAGTCCATTGTGCAAGGAGTTTCAGGAGACTGTGTACAGTATCTGAATCCTGCCCCCTCCTTGCACAGCCAGTTGACTTTGTACAACATACTTATTCCAACCTCAGGTCTGTCATTTGCAAAACGGGTTTGAAAACATCTACTGCTTGGGATTACCAGGAAGGTCAAGTGGGATAACATGTATAATGATTATAGGTGTTTAGTAAGTGCTGGCCACTATGGTGCTGATTATCAAAAAAGACAGGAATGACTATGTAGTGAACGCCCCAAACTCAAAAGCACAGAAAGCTGGTGATTAAAAGAAAAGGCTCTGGAGTATAAAACACTGGGTTAAAATTCCGCCTCCACTGCTCTTGGCCCTGTGACCTTGGACCTAACCTCTCCAACAGTTTCCTGATCTGTAAAATTAAGTTGATAATGGTGCCTACCTCTAAGCTGGTTCTCAAGAGGAAACGATGATAAATTGGGCACATACAAAGGGCTTGATAAAATGAACTATTATCGATACTAGATCTCCTGTCCATCCCTGGGAAGACGCCTGCCTGCAGGCAGGGGTCCCTGGGCAGAAGGAATGGCGGCCTAGGCAGAGCCCCACCCTGTTCGCTCTGGTGGCTCTGGAGCACAAGATGGGAAACAGGAGCAAAACTCAGGAAGGGAGCTGGGGCAGAAGCCTGGTTTCCGTGGACCAGTCCAAAATGACTGGGACAGAGGATAAAACACAAATAAGAATGTCCATCAGGATTTGTCTTCAGCAATACAAGAGGGTATATCACTTTAATTCTCAAGGCAGTTTTGTTGGGTAGATACTATTATTTTCAGTTTTCACCTTGTGCAACTGAGGGTCAGAGAGGTTCAAGTGACTTGCCCAAGGTCACACAACTATAAAATAGAGGATCTGGAATTTGAGCCCAGGTCTGTCCAGCTCCAAATGCCTAATGAAAGGCTGTTAATATATGTCCTGCTCTGTTGGAAATGACTCAGAAGCCAAGCAAGAGGGGCGGGGGGGATGGGGAGAGCAGGAGGGAGTGGTGATGCTGTTTTTCTGGGAGACCAGAGGAGGCAGGGGCAGGGGCAGGGGCAGGGGCAGGGGCAGGAGGCCTGGAGCTGACAGGCTGCATATGAAAGTTTGGAAATTTTGCCCTGAGAAACAAGAGAGTGTTTTCAGCTGAGGCCAGTTTCAGCTGTGCCCTGTGTACTAGGCTGAGGGTAAACCAAAATACAGCCATAAATAGTACGCCCCAGAATTCTCGTCACAGCAGCCCACTGTGCTGCTTCTGTTTGGCGATGACTGTTGAAACACTCCACATGAACATGGCTGTCTGTCACTCGTCATGAAGTCAAGCACAGCCCATTCGAATGAGGTGTCCTGGGTGTGAGGAGGAATGTAAGAATTATCGGATAGTCAGCCATTGTGGAGTCTCCACAATGGACCTGCCTGAAGAATCAGCATCCCAGGACTGGAAATAGGTCTTCCTAAAGCCACTGCTTCAAAGGGGCCCGTTCAAGCTCAGTGAGCGTGCTCCAGCTTGTTACAGGGTATGTTTTTACAGCTGTCCTTTCTCTAACTTTAAAAAAAAAAAAAAGGTAAGTATCCCCATGACAAGTGTGGCTCAGCTGGTTGGAGTGTTGTCCCTACACCGAAAGATCGAAAGATCGATGGTTCTCTTCCCAGTCGGGGCACATATGTAGGTCAAAGTATCAATCCCCTGTCAGGGTGCGTCTGAGAGGCAACCAATCAATGTTTTCTTTCTCTATCTCTCTCTCCCCACTGTCTCTCCCCGTTCCTCTCTGTCTAAAATCGATAAGCATATTTTTAAAAAAATTTACAGTAAGTATCAAAACTAGAAGATACTTTGACCAGTCATCTGGTCTAATGCATTTAAAAGATGAGGACACTTAGTTCCAGAGTTGGGGTGATGCTCCCAAGGTTATAGAGAAAAAACCTGAGACTAGAATCCACGCTTCTTGACTCTTAGCTCAGAACACAACATGTCTAATGCTGCACTCCTGAACCTTTGCACTGCAGTAACAGATGGTCTGCCAGCCTCCCCAAAGCATGACTGGAATGTGGGAGAGATGGGAAGGAGGTTGTGTATGTACTTGATGCTTTTACCTCCCCCTAGCATCTTTCCCCCATTTCAGTATTTCTTCTCACCCATCAAAACTAGTCCTGTGTGTTCACGTCTCAATGCATGAGAAGCGGGTCCTTGGGTTTCCAGAGTTATTGCTGCTCTCCTGTCCAGGGCCTTTCCTACTAGGAAGTGCTGCCTCTTGAACAAGGGAAAAGCCCCTGGACCAGGAGGATGCCTGGCTCAGCCCCTCCTGAGGAGGTGGGCTTTACCTGAGACAGCACCCCGATCCCAGGCAGATTCTCATCTCCTGTGGGTGAGGAAGAGGAAAAAGGAGGGCTGTTCACTCATCACCAAATAACATGCTGGGTTGTGTAACCATATTTAATCTTTAAATTAAGCTATGTAAGGTATGGATACATTAGCATCTCCATTTACTAATGAGGAATTGAAAGTTTAGAAAGACAAATCACTTGTTCAGAGTCACACAGCCAAAAAGTGAGAGTTGGGACCTGAACCTTGATTTGTCTGGAAACCTAAAGTATAAGCTTTTTCAGGTTCATCAGGCTAGAGAAGTGAGAGCAGTGTGTATGCGCACACGGCCCACCCTGGAAGAGTGCTTTCTGACCTGTGACATGCCACCCACCAGTGAAGGCTGATAAGGAGGACGATTAGCTACCCAGGCCAAGACAAGAATAAAGTGGCTTTCCCTAGAATAGACCAACTGGGCTTTGGGGTGAGAGAAAACGGGGAGGAAAGGGAAGAGGAGGAGCAGGAGAGAGATAAGTCAAACAGGTGGACAGTTTTAAAATGTACAAAGTCTGTGCCACTTGATGGGGGTTATTTTCACTTTTTTTTTCATGTATTTGACATATGGGCAGAAATCCTTGCTGTACCGGCTTCGGAGTCTCAGGCTTTAACAAGTCAGTCATTGACCCGAGGAAGAGTTACATAAGTCACACTTTCAAGGCCTTCAGACAAAGGACAACTTGGGACAAGCTGGCAAGTTTGCAGGGCATTTTGGTGACATTTCTGGATGCCCTTTGTTTCCCCCTTTCAAGAAAAGCCCTTTATTTCCTTGCTTTCTCACACAACAGCTTGGAATTCATGGCCCTTCCCCCCTGAAATGCATCTGAATTTGCTGGGCTTGTTAAGAGTCAGGGCATGAAGCGTTTTTCCATGGTAGAAAAGTTCTGGCATTCCAAAGCAGAACTAATGTGGGATTTGGGAAGGCTGCCCTATTTGTGAACTTAATTAGGGCTCCCCAAAGGCAGCTGATCCATCGGTGTCATAGGAAACCGCTGCCACCGAGGCCAGGGAAGGCTGAGACTGTGTGAGCACAGGCTGTGAGCATGGACTCCACACCTGTTCCCCGATGGCTGGGGTTAGGAGTCAAAGGAAATAAGGTTGGGGGCTTTCCTACAAGGCTTGTTGGATCCCAGGCCTGGTTGCATCCTTCGGTGTGTTGCCAGTGTCTTAGTCCCAAAACACCTGGGGACAGAGGACTAGGGGAAGGTTCCCTTTGGGTCTGTGAAATCAGGCCTTAGTTCTGATGAGATCTTTGAAGCTGACAAAAATTGCAGTAGAAAAACAACAGACTTTAGAGTCTGACAAGTCCAAGTGCTGAGTCAGACTCTGCTGCTGTTAGAGGATGTCAAATCTCGGAGAAGTTACTTGTTTATTTCTGAGCATGAGTTTTCCTCCTATTAAAAGAGCACTCTAACACCTATTCTGTGGGTTTATTATAATAACAGCAGCTAACATTTGCCGAGCGATCACTCTGTGCAGGGCACTGTTCTAAGAGTATGAACTTAATCTCTTTGGCCCCTACGAGCTAGATGCTTTATTAGAGGTTGGCAAACTGCTCCCTGTGGGCCAGGTCTTGCCCACTACCCGTTTTTGCAAATAATGCCTTCTTGAATCACAGTCACAACCATTTATTCCCATATGCTCACTCCGTGGCTGCTCTGTGGCTGCAGGGTTGAGTTGTTGTAACAGACACTGTGTGTCCCACAAATCCTAAAATATTTACTCTGTGCCCTTTACAGAAAAAAATTTGCCAACTCCTGCTTTAAATAATCCCAATGTAAAGATGAAGATAAGTCATAGGCAGTTTAAGTAACTTAACTGAGGTCACACAGCTGGTAACAGGTAGAACTAGGATTAGAACCCAATAGCTTGACTCCAAAACATGTGCTCCTCACCAGTCTCCTGTATAGAATACATATAAAGTGCCTGGCACAGTGCCTCATCTATAGGAGATGCTTACCACACCTGTTTGATGAGCAGTCCTTTGCATTCCCTCACGGTGCTCTCTTTTCCATCTCCCCTCCCAGGATCCTATCAGTTCCAACTGCCTTCTCCTTCTCTTCTGTCAGATTATATTTTCCATCCAGCAGACTCCTGGGAAGTTTTTTAGCTATTATCTCAATCCATCCTACAGTTCTGTGAAGTTGGTACCGTTATCTTCATCTAAAAAGTGAGAAACCACTCCTGATCCCTGAGCTCCTAGGAATCTCCATTTGGGACCCCTCCGAGGAAATGTGGCTGAGGACTTTGGGAACATTTGTTTTATGCTGAAAACTAACATTAAAGAAAAACATCTCAGTGGTTGCTCGAGAAAGGGTTACAATCTAATTGGGAGAGTGCACCAAAATATTGGAACAACACTTTCAAAGTTATTTGGAACAGATTGTAAGTGGGTGTGAATTCAGACAAGAGAATGGGCCGGGAGTGTGGGGTGTGTGGACAATTTCCTAGAGATGGTCCAGTGTCAGGTGGGCCTTGAACTTGGGACAGGATTTAGAAAGAAGCAGCTCAGATTTGGGCATCACGAAGTGAGGAAAGGGACCGCAGAGAGAAGAGAGAACTGAAAATGTCTCGAAGGGACAGGCCAGCAATCCCAGAGGACTGTGGCGATCAGAATGGGTATGGAGTGGGGACATGTGCTGCAGAGCTTGGAGGGCCATGGAGGGAGGTCTGGGGCATGGAATAATATAATGCGATAACACTTGAGTGCAGCATTGCTGACCTGTGCCCTGTGTACACATCCTCTCCTTTAACCCCGCCAAACTGGTCCATGATGCACATGAACATCAAAGGTTAGATTATAGCCACCAAATATTAATGGAAAAGTTAGGAATATTTCACATGCTTACTTCAACAGTGCAGGGCTTTTGTGTTTGTTACTTTCTTCTGCGAACATATGTGCTTGTGGTTGGGATTTTATAGTGTGCTCATATAATATAATTCCAGTTCTTCCTGTAAAATTGTTCCTGCTTGTTCTTATGCTGTTATCTATTATCAATTATTCATGGACTCAGATGGACAGCACAAGAAATTAGAGCTCTGCACCACCTGGACCAGTCTGATCCCTCCCACCACCAGCAATGGGGAACCATGGAATGCTTTCGAGCAGAGGATGCCATAAGGAAAGAAACTATTCTGTGAACAAGAGGCAGGCTGGATGGGAGCTGGAAAGGATGGAAAAGAGGAAGTAGTATGAACCCAGAAGTGTGATACGCACTTGTGAGGCAACCTTGGATTGGGGCCCAGGAACTTGGGTTAGGGGCAGCTGAAGAGGACATGACAAAAGGAGATGGGAACATGTGTGGAGTCAGAGGGCTGTGACCAGCACCGTTTTAGACCTTGCTACGAGACAGCCATGCCTGAGCAACGCAGGACTTGGAGTCTGAAGATTTAAGTTCAAGTCACGATTCCACTGCTAAAAATGTGCCGTGTGAAGGAGGAGGGAAAATGGAAGAATGATATGCTGGTTCAGTTTTACAGCATCTCATTGCGTCTTCCGATTAGCTCTGGGAAGCGGTAATAATAATTACAGATAACATGTAAATACTTCTGCTTGCCAGCACTTCCTGTATTCTCTTCCAGCCATTTTCTATATGTTAACTCATTTAATCTTCATAGAAACCCCACGATGTAGGGTGCATTGTTATCGCCTTTGTGTAGGTGGGGAGACTGAGACACAGAGAGGTTAAGTAACATTACTGTGGGTCACACAGCTGGTAAACAGGGAAATTAAGCTTTGAACCCAGGCAGTTTGGTTCTGAGTCCATACTCTTAGTCACTGTCACACTTCCTCTAAGGTAAGTTTACCCAGAAGAGCATTCTGTGGTTAAAGTTACTTCACTCCACCTTGTTCATGTACTTTGGCACTCTCACCTCAACACCCTAGTGACCTCCCACTGAGAAGTCCTCTTGCCTTGGCCTCCTCGGTACTACTCACAGCTTGTCTGGAACCTTTGCCTGCTTGCTCCCCAACCTCCACACCCTCACCCTGGCCTCCTGGCTCCTGGCTCCTGGCTCCTCTCAGCGCCCTTGATTCTAGCTTCCTGCTCCAGAACCACTCCTCCAACTCCCCTTCTCTGAAAAATTTGCTTTTCCCCTTGGGGCATTTTTACCTCTTTTATTCTAGTTAACACTCCAGCTCAGGGTCCTCCCCTCCCGCCAGCGCACATGAGTGGCATCCCCACCAGATTTGTACCAGCTCCTCAGAACAGCACTGGACAGCTTGTTCAGCCACCTTTTCAAGGGCTGGTCTGTGGCAAATGTCCCAGCCCCAACTGACACTGACAGCTGCCAATCCAACCAGATAGGGCTATTCTGGGGAATGGCAAGGAGACTTCTTCACCCTAGTTAAGTCTTTCTTAACCAGAAGAAGTCAAAAGTGCCTTTAAAAAAATGTGCTCTGAAATATTGCATGGGATGCTATAGCAGGTAAGCACATGGTCTCTGAAATCAGAAGGATGTAGGCTCAGAATCTAGCTGTGCCACTTGTCAGCTGTGTCGTCCTAGGAAAATGGCTTAGTCTCAGTTCTGGGCTTGCAAAGAGGAGCTAAAAGAAAGCCAACCTTGTTAGATAGCTGTAAAATCTCAGTGAAATGCTGTATGTGAGTACGTATCACAGCACCTGTCAGTGCTCAGTAAATGGTGGTTATTATCAGCCTTATATCAAGTATCATTACATAAAGTATCACTCAAAACTCCCTGGAGATAATTTCATTCAGACAGTTATTCAACAGATTTAACAAGAGGCTACTATTTGCCAGATCCATGTTGGGTGCAAATATAGGACATATGTTTATAAAAGAAAGCAATTAATGGTAATCATTTATTATAGGTCAGACACAGTTTTAGGCAATTTAGGGACATTATTCCATTTAATATTGATAAGGGCTTTGCAGGCAGGCATTATCAATGTCATTTTACAGATGAAGAAACTGAGATTCAGAAGAGGTTAACTCCTCAGCAATGTGGCCAGTGATGGAGTGTGGCACCGACCACCCATAAATAAACCAAGATATTCTGAGATTAAGTCCCTACTCTTCAGAGTTCCATGTTTTACTCCCATACTCACTTGATAGCATGCCTTTGTTTAGGTAACTTTCTGGTTAAAGAGAACTTTATCAGAAAGTGTTGTTGATTTCATCCTTATTGGTCCACATCTCTGGAAGAGGTGAGTGTTCTTGTGTCTCTCTTACTGTGCAGCCGATGAGACTGGCGGGCTGTCCTCCGATGACTGGGGAGTTCAGCATCGTCCTTTCATTATGTAGAAATGGAAATAGAGATGGAGAAGGTGGCAGGTAAGGAGCTTATACTGGACTCACCCCAGGCATGCTTTGCAAGTTATTTTGTTTTGTTTTTGAAACAGGTCCTTGTCATGAGTTTGCTTTTTGGATTTGTGCCTCTGCCTCCAGGCATTGAAAGCCAAATATGTCAAAGAAAGAAAGGTCCTTCAGTTACTTGAGGTTTTAATTCTGTTTCTACTTTGGTGGTTTGAAACTAATTACAGACTCTGGGTTATGCCTACATGTACAAAATGAAATGAGAGTTTGAGTCGATTACTTTAATAACGAAGAGAGGAAAATCCACTTTTCTTTCCATTATCTAAAGATTTCAGGCATATGAAAAGTCTTTTTTTTTTTAAATTAAATTATGTGAAAAATTGGCCCCAAGCCTTCGTTTCACTTTGCCCATCTAGAAGCAGTCTCAAGTTTTGTTTCAGAAAGGAGATGACATGTCTTGGACTGCTTCTAGGGGCTATCAGGTCTCATTGGAACAATTGCAGGCTGAGATTTTGGTGTTATTATGATAGAATATTTGTGTGTGCTTGGGGGAGGATGGTGTTTTATGTATTTCACTTAAATTTTTAAAAAGGCTGCAGTACCTAGAATAAATTTCAGGATGAAGAGTTTCCATTCATCTCATTTATTGATGTACTTATTTAGTCCTAACTATGGCCAAGGCTTGCCTGGCCTGCGGCCCACTCCCTTTCTGACTTCATTTCCAGCTCTTCTGCCCCTTGCCCAGGCTGCTCCGTCCACCCTGATCTCTTCTCTCTCTTCCCACGTGCTAGGGACACTCCCACCTCAGGGCTTCCATACCTACAGTTCCCTCTGCATGGGATCCTCTTCCCCTAAGTTTAGTACTGACATGGCTCACACCCTCATTCCCTTCAGATCTGTGCTGAAATGTGATTTTGTCAGAGAAATGCCATCCCTGGTCACCCCGTATAAACTGCCTGCTCCACTCCTATCACTCTTCATCCCCCTTACCTTGCCTGATTTTTTTCCCCAGTAGTTATCACCACCTGACATATGTGTATGTGTATATATGTATATGTACTTATATTATTTTAATAAACTTATTTTTAGAATGGTATTTCATTTATAGAAAATTTGTGGAGGTATACAGAGTTTTCATAAACTCCATACCCAGGTTTCCTTATTATTATCTTACATTAGTGTGGTACATGTGTTATCATTGGTGAGCCAATATCATGCATTATTATTAACTGAAGTCCATATTTTATTCAAGTTTCCTTAGTTTTTACTTAATGTCCATCCTGTGCTCCAGGACCCCTCCAGGATATTAGATTATATGTTGTCATCCTGTCTCTTCAGGCTCCTCTGGCTTTGGATGACCTTGACAGCTTTGAAGAGCACAGGTTAGAGATTTTGTAGAACATTCCTCAATTGGGGTTTTTCTTGTGATTTGACTGGAGTTAAAGTTTTGGGGGAGCAAGGCCACAGAGATAAAGTACCATTCTCATCACGGGTTAGCAAATGCACATTGTCAACCTGACTTATCACTGTTGATGTTGACCTTGACCACCTGGCTGAGGTAGTGTTAAGTTTCTCATTGTAACATTATGCTGTGTTTTCCTGCTTGCCATACTATGTGCAGCCCATGTACAAGAAATGGGGGTTGTGCTTCACTTCCTTGGGGACAGAGTATCTGAATCAACTTGGAATTCTTCCCCGTGGGAGATTCATTTCTTCTTATTCATTTATTTATCCATTCAATCAATCATTTCCTTGTACCAGTGTGGACTCATAGACGTTTATGTTGTACTTTGGGTTATAATCCAATATTATATGTTGTTCTCGTTTGTTGCAGTTTTTGGCCATTGGGAGCTCTTCAGATGACTCCTTTATCTCTCTGACTTAACCCCATAATTCTGTGGGGGTTTTTTTAATTACTTACTTCCTGGCAGTACAAGATGTTTCAGGCTCATCTTATGTATTTCCTGCCCCAGTCCTTGAATCAACCACTCTTCTAAGAGCCCTGATTCTTTTTGTTGGAGAATGGTATTAGAAACCAAGATCTGGACACTAAGTGTCCTTAATGCTACTGAGATGTTATGGCTTCTAGGCACTCCCAGCTGACAGTGCAAGCAAATATATGTGTGTATACTAACCTGTACATATACACATATCTATAAATATTTCTATATGTAATCATCAGTGTTCCATTGCATAGATGCACCCATTTGTTTATTCCTTCACCTAACTGAAGGACTGCCTGCAGTTTTTGGTGATTATGCATAAACATTTATGTGCAGGTTTTTGTGTAGACATAAGTTTTCAAACCAGTTGGTTAAATGCCCGGGAACACAATTGTTGGATCGTGTGGTAAGACTGTGTTTAAGTTTGTTATAACCTGCCAAGCTCTCTTCCAAAGTGGCTGTGCTATTTTGCATTGCCACCAAAATGAGAATGTCTTTTGCTTCACATCCTCATCAGCGTTGGGCGTCAGTTTTTTGGATCTCAACTATTCTAATTGGTGTGTAACTGTATCTCATTGTTGTTTTAATTTGCAGTTCCTAATGGCAAATGATGTTTAGCATCTTGTCATGTGCTATTTGCCATCTCTGTATTTCTTTGGTGAAATGCATGTTGGATTTGATTTGATTTAGTAATTTAATATTGAGGATTTTGCATTGATATTCATGAGACATATTTGTTTTTAGATTTCCTTTTTTATAATGTCTTTATCTGGTTTAGGTATTAGAGAATACTAGCTTCACAGTGAGTTAGGATGTCTTTCTTCTACTTATGTTTTTCTAGAGAAAATAGTAAGTTGGTGTAATTTCTTAAATATTTTGTAGAATTTACTAAAACCATCTGGGCCCGGTGCTGTGTATTTTTGGAAGGTTATTAATTATTGATTCAATTTCCATACTAGATATAGCTCTATTCAGATGATCTGTTTCTCCTTAATGTGAATTATGGTGATTTGCATCTTTTAAAGAAATAGTTCATTTTATTTAAGTTACCAAGTGTGTGGGCATAGAGTTGCATATAGGATTCTTTTGTTGTCCATGTAATCAGTAATTTTAATTTCTGATATTAGTAATTTGTGTCTTCTCTCTTTTTATCTTGGTTAGCCTGGCTAAAGGTTTGTCAACTGTATTGACCTTTTCAAAGAACCACTTAGGTTTCATAGATTTTTCTCTGTTGTTTCCCTGTGTTCATTTTCATTGATTTCTATTTTCTATTATTCTTTTTCTTCTTCCTGTATCTCCTTCTTTTTGCTTTCTTCTACTTGCTTTAGACTTAAATTGCTCATTTGTCTTTGGGCTTCCCTGAGAACTCCTCAGTAGGAGTCTGTTTCACCCGCAATGCACTATTATTATACTGGAGCCCTGTTAGTGTGGTTTTAAGGTGTGGAAAATGGAAAGCACTCTATAATCTTTTGATTAAATCTTAGCTTTTAGTGTGCCTGGGTGCTTGGCGTGTGACCTTCAGAAAAGCTTCTTATCTGTTTCCTTCCCTCTGTGGTGAAACACGAAGGCTAGAGGGGGCTGGAGTGGGAGAGATGTCTTCTCCCTGGGTGTGATAAGGCTCTGGTAAAATCTATTCCCCTCAAGGTCAGGCCCTTTGTTATAGAAAACTCTCTGGCATATCTCACAATGTTTACTGCCCCCCACCCCCTCACTAGAGCAAAAAGGGTATGGTTCTTGCCTCTTCACAGTGAGAACCTGGTAAGGTCCCTGGAAGTAACACTCATGAAAGTGTGAACCTCCCAATGAAGACTATGGCCCCAGAGGTGTCTCAGTCTTATACAACACTAGCCCACACCAAGCCCCTAGCACTTCAGCAAAATTACCACTTAAGTGGCTTCTGCTCCAGGTAAGGCGATCTCAGCTGTGATGGTATGGATTCTGTTCTCTCCAGGTCTCAGGATGGCGGTTTCCCTATAACCTCAGTTTTGCAAAAAATCCAGGAAAAGATCAGTGGTTTTTAGTTAGGTGGTGCTTTTCTTGTTGCAAGAATGGAAGTAATGACTTTTAAACTCTTTACATGTTGGAGCTGTAACTGGAAGTTTCTGTATATTCCTCAATATATTCCCTGATTTTCTTGCAAGGATGTAAACTTATGGAAACAGGACTTTGTCTATTTTATTTACTGCTATATCTTAAGCAACTAAAATAGCGTTTGACTCAGAGTGGGTCTCAATAAGTATTTGTCAAATTAGTCAATTGATGTTCACTGAGCACGTCAATATACTAGGCATTGCCCTTGGTGTGGAGAGTAGGTGAAACTGAAAGAATCATGTGTCTACAGTTGTTACTGTTGTGGGAGAGGGCATGGTGGACACAGGCTTTAAATGGAAATAACAGTGAACTATGGATTAGAGCATAGGGGTGTTGAAGCATAGAAGACATGCACCTAAACTAGCCCGCGCAGGAGGGAGGTCAGGCATTGCCAGAGAAGGGAATCATCACTGAGCTCAGTTGTAAAGGATGAGTAGCTGCTGGCCTGTAGGGGGAGGATGATTCTGGCAAAGGGAACAGCATAGCCCTGTAAGGTCCATGTTGGATGATGTGCAATGTGATTTCCTCACCCACCTGTTATGTTTAATACTCCATACAAGGCAGGCACTGGGGACTCATTTCAAAGATCCAAAAGTTTAAGTGACTTGACAAAATGTCACCGATGCTGACTGATGGAACAATGCTGTGTGAGTCCAAAGCCCTTTTTCTTTCTGCAAAATGATGACTAAAGCACGACTCAGAGTCTGGTGGAGGAGCCAAACCCATAAACAGATCTTTATGGTACTAGTGCTGCCTTTGAATTTGCTTCATTGTTGTTTCTCTTTAAGACTGCGGCCCTAGAAGTCATGAGCTGAAATTCAGGGCTGCTTTGCAAATGCCCACAAACCACTGGGGGGAGTTTTGTCAAAGAAGGCGGGAAAGAAAAATAAATGTGGGCTTCTGCTCTTTAAACTTCAGCCCAGTGAGGCGGACTTCCCGGAACGCTTCAGGCCTCTTCAAAGGCCCATTGTGGAAAGTCTCCAGATGTGCGTGGAAAACCTCACGGGGGAGCTTCCCAGTGAAGAGGCCTTTTAAGCTTGAACTGAGATGAAGGAAGTTGACGTGATGAATCCTACCAGGTGGCCTGTTTTCTGAAGGAGCCCAGACTCCACCATAACCTTAAGAAGGCCGGGGGTGGGGGGAATTAGCCAGTTCGGATTCCTTTGTCTAATACTGCATCTTCTTTGATTGCAGAAAGTAGGGGTCTTTGTTGCTGGAGCGAGGGGTGGGAGGTGAGGCGCATTCACCAAATGATTTATCTACCTGTAAATGGTTAGTGACAGTCAGGTCCTTCCTCCAACACTTCTTGTGAGGGCTTGAGGGGGGTTTCAGGATTGGAAAAAGTCAAGGCCCTGAGTGATTCTTGCCACATCCTACAGTGACGCTGCTAAGTATTCTGAGAAGCAGCATCCTCAGGATTTTTGCTCTGAGGCTCTGCCCTGAATCTCTGCTTAAGCTGTCTGCCCAGTGCCCCATCTGTCTTGGATTTGAGACCCCATTTTCTTGCTAGACACAGTGAAGTCAGAGAGAACCGAGTTTAAATCCCGGCTCTCTGGTCAGCTGTGTCATCTTGAACAGAGTAACTTCAACTGGACCGACCCTCAGTTCCTCATCTGCAAAACGAGGGTAACCTGAGGCTATGATAGGGGAATGAATTGTTGAGTGGGCACACACCATGTGCCCCGCACAGTGCCTGGCACAGACTGAGGATTCAGTTTGTTTTCATTCCCATATCCTTCGATCCAGTCATGCAGGAAGGTAGGGGCTGCCCCATTTGGCCTTTGACAGTTCCTCTGTAGCTTTTTAAATCCGGTCTCTACAGTGTCCACATGCCCTTAGCTAAGTATTTTGAGATCACAGTGTATTTAGGGGAAAGTCCTTTGGGCTACAGCTAAAATTAGGCCTCTCTTTGCTCCTCTGTTTACCGCCCTCCTTCCTATTTTAACTAATTAGAGGCATTGACACTGAGAAACACTTGAGAAAAGTGGGGAGAACAGCTGGGCGTTGTTCTAGATACCAGCAGCTGCTCCTGTCGGCATGCAGGCGTGGAGAAGGGTGATCCTGAGTCGAGGTGGAGAAGCAGGAAGAGGGGATGCCAGAGTCTGTCTGCAGCTTGGCAAAGGGAACCCGGTTGGGGACTTATCACTGTGTCCTTCGCCTTCTGCTGAAAGGGGCAGGGCGGGAGGACGGAGAGAGCAATGGAAACAGAGGGAAAGCGAGGTGATGGGAAGGAGAGCTTTAAGTTTAGCTGGCTGGTTAGTTACTTAATTGGTTACTTCATGCAAACTATTACTCCCACCCAGACCACTACAGTTTTCTCCTGACTGACCTGCACGCTCTGGGCCTGCTTGCTCTCTCACCAGAACCAGAGGGGGCCTGGGGAAACTGCCAGTTCCACCCCCTAAAACTCCTGCAGTGGGTTTCCACCATTGCATTTAGGGAAGATTCTAGAACCCAACACAGAGCCCCTGAGGGCCTGGATGTGCCCATTTGTTCATTTCCTTCACCGATCTTTCTTTCCTGGAGCCAGATTAGCCTGAGTTTTCTCTGGCTTCCTGTACCTTCCAGCTGTGTGCATTTGGGCAAGTTACTTCACTTCTCTGTGCCTCCTTTTTGTCTGAAAACTGGGGGGGGGGCACAAACAGTAATTAATTCACAGAGTTAATGTGAGGATTTAACGAATAAATAGTTTTTAGGTCTGTAGAATACTGACTGGCACATAGTAACTGCTCAGTAAGTTTTATCTATTGTTATTATCATTGTTATTATTTCTATTATTCCCTTATCTCTAAAGCTGCCCCTCTACCCCATGCACCAACTTTTTATTGACCTAAGTTCTCTTCTTCCCTCATCCATGAGCTTCAGTGTCACTCATTGATAGAAGTATTAGAACCTAGATGCCTTCAATCTAACCGAGTGTTGCTCACATAATATGCCATAGCCCTTTGTACTCCCACTCCACAGTACTCAGTGCAATGCATCCACATAGATGTTTTTGTGAATATTTGTTTACTGTCTCTCTATTAAGGTCTAAGTTTCCAAGGGTGGGAGCCATGCTGATTTTGTTCACCAGTTTCTGTTAGAAACTAAGGTCATGATCAGCACATAGTAGATAGTCGATAAACATGTGAATGGAGGTAAGAGGAAGAAAGGAAGGGAGGAAAGGTGGAGGCAGGAAGAGCAGGATGGGGAAAGGGAAGATTACTGGTGAAAGTGGAAAAGTCGGCATTCATGCTGCTCATCATTAGAACCATCGAGTAAAGACAGGATTGAGTCTACAGGCGCTTTTTTCAGATGCCAGCAATCTGAGAAGACGGCAGGTTATATACCCTCAAAAACCATCTTCACATACCATCTCAAGCAGGCCTTTTTTATAGGGAGAAGGAAAGAGTATGTAGGGGCTTGGGAGAAGGTTGATCAGATAGGAGTTGCAGTCCAGTGGCAGTTTTCCTAGTATTTCTGTATCTGCTGGTCAAGCATTGCAGTTCCTGGAATAACAGCTTTCCACATGCATTATCACTTAAGCCTATCAAGTATGACTGAGGCTAACAGCTTTAACTCTTGAGTTCCTTTGGCATTTGGAGCAAAGAAAAATACCATATTTTTCAGACAATAAGATGCACTTTCCCCACCTTCCCCCCATAAATTCACGCAGCCTCTCCCCTGGATGTTGGCTTCGAGCATGAGGACTGATCTCACTTCGGCCCATCTCTCAGGAGACCTGGGAACTTGTCTGTCATAGGTCAGACCACCCAGAAAGGTTGCTTGGAACACCATTTTCATTTTTAGGAAAAAAATACAAAAATATGTTTTGAAGGATAAAAGAGGAGAACATGAGATGGTACAATATCAAGGATGTTTTACTAAGGATTACAGTGTTGTATAACAAATGGGTTTGAAGCGGCTTGCTGTGGGGCTGCCAATTCGAGTGCTTAGTTTTAGTGAACACGTAAACCAACATGCTCCCGTTTCAAATAAAAACAACATCCCAGGTCATAGAGATGTTTGCAGAGATACTTTTATCTAGCAGCTTAGAATCAAGGCAAAAACAACATAGATTTCCCTTTCTCGGGAACACACTGAGATGTTTTGCATCTAGATCTCAATCTAGAATTGCACTGTCCTAAAGGTAATCCAGAGTCTACGCTGAAGTACAAGTAGTTTCGGGCCCTAGGCAAGTTCAGTGTCTATCAGTTCTCAAAATATTAGTCCTAACAGCGGTGTCTTCTCTTCCTGAGAATAGTGGTTCCCTAAGGAGAGGAGTGGGGTGCCCTGAAGTTCAGAGCTATACTAAGACCCATGTTCTTCACACCTAGAAGAGAACTTCCTGGGCTGCCCTGGTGGGGAAGAAGGGTCCAGCTCATTATCACAGCTTCCTCCTCTGCAGGGCCTGGGCCCTTCCTCGCTCAAGAAAAACTTCATGGAGATAGCATTTTAGGTTGACTCATCTGTTCATTCACCAAATACTGGGTGAGCACCATCAACCTGCTAAGCACTGAATGTCAACATGAACTGTAGACACAGCCCCTAACCTCATGGAGTTGATGTTCCAATGGGGGGGGGAAACAACAACGGACAATAGAAAAATAATCTCATATATAACGAATACTTATTATCAGGGCTTAACAGGGAGGTGGTACAGTATGTGATGGAAGTATTTGGATGGGATTCAAGATCTGTAAAATGTGAATAGTAATCCTACCTTCCAGAGTGGTTAAGCCAGTGGCTTAGGAGGGGTGGGAGATATATTGGTGGGAGAGGTTTGCCCTGGAGGGGAGATTTTACCACCAACATATTGCAAATGCATGTGATAATGAAAAGCGCATGGACCTTTTGCTGGTCTAAAGAGAGTTAGATTTTAATTCTCTACAGACAGTACCCCTTGCCCCCATCACCCACACCTTGTGTGAACAGCTCCCACCCCCCTGCCCTTTGGTATACCACTCAGTTAAGTGAATGGATTTTACTCCCTGGCTTTGAATCCTGGATCTCCCACCCTGAATCCTGAGTGATATTAGGCAAGTTCCTTCATTTCTCTTCACCTCTTTTTTCCCCTAGAAAATGGGGGTAATAACAATAATATCCGTCTTTCGCAGTTGCTAGGGATATTGGTAAGGTGGCATGTATACTGTTGCTGTGGTGTCAAGCATATAGGGTACCCAAAATGTCAGCCATTGTTACCAATGTGTGCTTAATGAGTGATGAGGATTCTAATTTCCATTTCTGTCTTTTCCACCAGGGCAGAAGTAAGACCTGGTCCTGAAGTGGGAATATGGTGGGGATGAGTGAGAGTGGGAGGTGGAGGAAATTCCCTTCCAGTTTCTGATTTAAATAGGCCTCCCCATCTCCATTCCAGACTTGAAAAGCTGCCAGGGACCCCTTATATTACCTGTGCACATCCTGCACACATTTCCGCAGTGGAGCCCCCCACCCCAGACACCTCCATGTAAAAGCTTATGTGGTTCCAGGTGCCATAGTTTCTTGCTCCAAGATATCTCTGCACAAAGGTCCTAGTAGTTTTCCACAGCCTCATGATGCTTTCTTGGCACACATTTTCATGTCCTTCCATCTCTTCCTCACCACCTTAAGGAAACGGAGGGGCCCCTGTGGAAAGCTGCAAGGCACACACTCTGTGTTGGGTGTCGAGTTTGCATTTGAACTCCCAGGTTGTCCGAACTTCTGCTGCTTTAAAAAGAAAAAAAAAATGTGCCTTCACATCTCAGGTGTAAGTGCCAGATCTTGTAGCACTTATAAGGGCAAATCCATTTCTTACTGAATAATGGAGCTTAAAATCCACATGACTGGCTGAGGTAAGCTTTGGCCAGGTTTGTGAAGAATCTCTGCAACATGTTTCCCTCGATGTTCTTTTCTGGTAGCTATTGTCCTATAAACAGGAGGAGACCAGGCTGAGTCTCTGCCTCTCCTGTTACCCACTGACCCTGAATAAACACTTTCAGATCTGAGGAAGCTAGCTTTATGCAAAGAGCACCAGGTACCAGTCCTCACTCTGCCTCTACCCAAGAGGGTCACATGCCTCAGCCATGAAATCTAAAAGTTCTTTAGTGTTTCGGACAACTTTCTCCCTAACACCCCCATTGAGCATCACCAAAGCCTCCTGTGCACCTGTCATATCTGTGTGCACCTCCCTCATCCACCAGCGCCATCCTAGTCTTCCCCTGGGCCTCTGCTCCTGGCCCCTGCCATGCTGAATGTGTCAGAGCAGCCAGGTGGTGGCACTTCTGGCTACTCAGTGCCCTGGGGAAGGAGACTGCAAGGTCTGAGTGCTGTGCCCCCTGCCTGCCTCTCAGCTCTGTCTTATCCACACCTGCCCTCACTCTATCTGCTTCGACCACACTGGCCTTCTCATTCCTCAAATGCATCATTTTCTCTTCTTCCATCGGGGTTCCCTCTGCTGGATATGTTTGCACTCCTTCTGAATGTCAGCTGAGCCTTAACATACAGGATGCATACATATGTTCATGCATGCACACATACATATCATACATACCGTAATAACCATAAATAACATGAGGCAGTGCAGGCTCAGGGATACTGAGACCCTCCCTTTCCTTGGTGCCCTGAAACAGTGTGGGGGAGGAGAGGGCCCCCATCTCTCAGATTCTGACTGCTTTTCCACAGAGAAAGGAAGGGTCTGACCAGACAGCTGTCTGCAGCCACCCTTGTCACGCTGCTCTTCTCAACCTTCCAAGCCGTGAGGGGCTCGGGGGAGGCTATGGACAAGATGACTTCTCATTCAGGCCTCGCTTCTAACCTCACACATTATTTCTTATCTGGCAGAGATTGATTTGACTTATGCAAATAAACTAGCCAAGCTTTTCTGCCCAAGCTACCTAACACAGCCTCACTTATCTGACCACAACCAAAACCATGCTTTCAAAGAATTTTTGTTCTTTGGGGTTTCAGAACCCCAATTGACTTCTGGGGTTTGTTCTCCTGGGAACAGATGATGCAAGGGAAGGGGGAGGGGGAGGAAGGGAGGGAAGAAAGGAGAGAAGCCCTCAGAGTGATTTGAGGACAATCACAAAAGTGCTCCACTCACTCTCCCCCACCCGTCTACATATCCCCAGCTCCTTAAGAATCTTCTCCTGACCAGCCCTCCATTTTTTCCCCCACCCTTCTTAAGCTCATGAGAAAGATTTGCAGCCTGGGAGTCCTGAGTTCTGAGTCTCATCCTAGCTTTGATGTCAGTTGACTTTGTGATCTTCTCTGAGTATTTTCATTTTTCTGCTCTGAGGCATTCTCAGCACTGTCCCGTTTCACCACCAAATCCACTGTCCATAGAGGTAACCAAATTGAAGAGCACTTGCTTTATGCAAGATACCTTGTTAGAAATTAATGATTACTTAGGCAGTCAGCATCCCTAGAAGGCAGATATCACTCCTGTTTTACAGAGAAGGAAGATAAGACTTGGGAAAGTTAAGAAAGCTGCTGAGGACCACCGGTTGCTAAAAGAGTAGGCAGGTTCCAGGCCCAGGTCCTTCTGTCTCCGGAGCTCACGAGCCTTCACACTAAACTGACTCCCAAGTGTACTGTAGAAAAGAAACCAAGATGACTGTTTACAAAACAAGAAGAAGCTCTCACCCTCTTTCATTCACGCGTTATGCAGAAGGCGGGATGCCTGTCTTGGATTTCTCCCCATACATACGTCTGCACAGGAGCTTAGGGAAGGGAAGACACGTGCTGGGACCTCTCATACTGATCTCTGTCAGAGCCAGAAACCATGTACTAGGGGCAGAGGAGGAAATGAGAAAGCAGGTACAGGGAGGCTCTCGGGTGTCAGAGCAAATCTAACCCCACCCTCTTGGTTTGCGATGAGTAAACTGAGGACCAGAGTGGGCATAGAAGTTGTCTGAATTCACACCATTTACAAATGGGGAGAAGGGCCCAGAACCCAGGCCTCTTCCATAGAATCAAGCAAATCACGTGAGCCTCTTCTGTTCAAAAAGAAAAACCTTCAAGAACCTTAGTTTTGCACCCATCTAAAAGCCATATTGAGCTATGCTGAGAGTAATGGGCATTGCGAGAACTTTCTCACGGAAACTCCCAGCTGAGCACACAAAGCAGCGGGCCTCCAAGGAACAGTGTAAGGATTGTCTGAAGGGCTCTGTGCTGGTGAGATTACAAAAAATCATAATATATGAATAAATGAACATATGGAAGAAATCAGCAAAGCCCTCTCCTCCTTCCCATATGTAAACTTGGCCTTCGCTTAAAGTCATTAAGCAAACACAGATGCAGCCAAACCAGGCACCAGATGGCAAAGGAGAGTTGGAATAAAAGGTAAAAAGATCTGTTGGTGTTTATTCAAAACTGGGACAAAAGCCATGATCCAAAATGTTGTGGTTTCCACAGAATGGTCACCTGGGGTCACCAGCACCCAAAAGTGACCAAAACATAACAACCAAATAATCATGGCTGGGCAACTGTAGGAAAACCACTTCTGTCCTCTGCGATTGGAATACAATGTCAGAAGAAAGTGGTCATTCTGGGAAATGAAAGCAGTGCTTCCATCAGAAGGAACAGAGAGGGTCGGGAAAGTGGAAGGAATCAGTTTTTACGGAACACTTACTCTCGCCAGGAGCTTCGCATCCTTGGGCTCATTTCATCCTCACAACTACCCAGTAGGTATTGGCCAATTTTGTAAAAGAGGAAATATCATCAGTAGCCCAAGAGAGATCAGATGCCAAGGCCACACCACAGGAATTCCAACCTAGCTATTTCCAGTGCTCCCTGTGCACTGTTCCCAGCTTTGCAACTCTGATTTCTAATCTTTGTCCTGTTGTCAGACCACGGGATATTTGACACAGAAAACATGGTCCCTAAAAGATTCCATTCAGCCCATAATCACTGAGCATTTGCCATGTGCCAAGCCCCTGGGAATACCCAGGGGTTACATATACCTACCAGGCACACAGGAGAGTCACATGGCACCCTCTCTCCTTTCCACTCATCCCACTAGGTGTAAGGAAGAAGGTGACCTGACTGGGTGCTGCCTAGAGGGGAGAGCAGAGCACACGTGGAGTAGGGAATGGAGTGTGCTTGAGAATTGACTGCACTGTCATTTCATAAAAGACCCCCTTCCATGTTCCTCATCCATGTTTTTGCTTGCACATGTGGGAAGGGCATCTGTAATGAAAATGCCCAAGGGCATCCTTACTTTTCAGAATTCATGAGTTTATGTTTGGGAGTAGAAAATTCCAATAATGCTTCCATTTCAACTAAAAGCTAAAATGAACATTAAAATATGACCCCTCCTCCCAATTCAATCAAACCGCTCGTTTACTTGCAGGTGGAACAGTGGATACAAAACGCTTTCAGAACGCTATAGGGCTTGTCTCCTGACTCCAGCACTAACTAACCTCGCTGCCTTGGGCAAGCTCACCACTGCTCTGAGACTCAGTTTCCTTGTCTCTAAAGCAGAGTTAATGTGCACTTTAAAGGGCTGTTGTGAGGCTTTTTACTTTCCTCGCATCCTTCTCTCTCTAGCCACAAGGCCAGTCATCACATGGCATATTTTTAAATTTTTTCCCATTCTTAGCTTACCCCAATCCAGGATGAGTCCAGCTCTCTGCCTTACTTATGCCTGCCTACAGGCCACTGCACATTGTAAGAAAACACTACAACCATAAGGCAGGCTTCTAGCATTGTGTATTGTCATCAGACAAGCTCCCTTTTTCTCTGGCTTCTAGTTGGGTTTGGCCAATGAGGGGCGTCAGCAGGAGCCTGGAGGAGAGAAGGAAGATACTTGTTCTCCCAGCTCCCTCCTTGCTGAGGTGCTGCTGTTGAGCTGATCCATCCACCTTAGACCGCAGGTCCTACAATAGCCCTCTCCCATAGCTTTCTGTCTGGGTGATGGGAGCACTCCCTCCCCTTGCTCCCTCTGGCCAGGAGCTGGTAATGGCTCCCCACTGTTGCTAGTCATGAGGTACTAGTCTCTTTTTCTAAACCTTTTCTTTTAGTTTTTTGTTTGTTAGTTTATTTTGGTCATTAGATTCCTCATGTAAGTGAGATTATATGGTGTTTGTCTTTTTCTGACTGGCGTATTTCACTTATCATAATACTCTCCAGGTCCATCTATGGTTCTAAGCTTTCTTTTAAATGATCCTTTTATTAAGTTACACTTCAGTTACCCAACATGAGTGTCTATCTGTTTCCTCATGGGAACGTAATATGTCAGGTTCATTTCTCATTTTTGGTAATGATATCAAACCTCTTTTTTTCCCCCCAGCCCCATCTTTTTTCTCATACTCAGATAGATGATTTCCTATTTTCTCTCAACCACCAGCTCCCTCAAAGAAAAAATAAAGGCCATTAGAAAGATACCTGTCATCAGGCCTTCTAATGTCCCTGTATCCGTCGGTGTGCTGGAGCTGGCTCACACCAGCTCACAAGAACTGACTGTGTGAATGTCCTTCCAGCTCCACATTCAGTGACATCACAGTAGGCAGCCTGAAACTGGCCACACTGGAAGTCTTTACCTCACAGAAATTAGCAAATGTTACAATTCAAGTCTTTTTTTTTTTTTTTGGCAGAGGCAGTTGCTAAACGTTTACCAGCACACCACTGCTCATATCCAGACAAACCTTCTCTCCTTCACATTTATTAAAATAGAAAAAAAATGCCCCACCATTAACAGAGCCCCCCCACAGCCTCAGATAGTTTTCTAAGCCCCCAGACTAGTTTGGCGTCCCTCTTACACTCCCCAGTAAGACTTGTATTTCTTCAGGGGACTCTTAGTTCCATGAGGTCAGGGATCAGAGCTGACAGTTTCACCAAGGTAGCGTAGTTCCTAGCACAAAGCCTGGCACACAGTAGGTACTCAATAGCTAATTGTAACAATAAAACTAACATAATCTGGCCCAAACTTCCCATTTTGGAGAGGAGGAAACTGGGATCAAAACAAAGAGTCACAGAGCCCAGACTAAGACTAATACAAGACCAGAGCCTCCTGATTTCCAGGTCAGTTCTTTCCAGCACATCATGTGCTTGTCTATAATTCCGTAACCAGAGGGAAGCAGACTGTATTCCCTGTGTCTTGTGAAATCCAGGGCAAGCTCATATTCACAAACACAGCTGACAGAGTTGTTGTTTTCTTTGTTTGTTTTATGTGAAAGGCCTGGAAGTCCAACTCAGAAATAAACTCCATGTTTCTAAACCTAGAAGCTCCTACCACATTTATTCCCCACAGCCCCTATTCTGCTTATTGTTCGTCTTCCTTCCCCTCATTAAACAGACGCATCAGCTGGCATTCAGCATTTGAATGGTTCCTTCATTCCGTGCTCCTTATCACTCCCCTGCCCAGGCAGCATGTCACGTGTCGCACAAGATTAGGAAGTGCTGTCTTTAAATAGTAGCACTCAAGAAAACAGTACAAGATCCTATGCAGTGCTGGGGTGGAGTTGGATGTAATCATTATATAAATAAAAATAACTCAATTTTTTAAGCTATTACTTGTGCCAGGCACTAATGTAATGGTTTGCATGCATTTTCTCAATAACTATATGAGTAATTATTTCTATTTTTTCTGTTTTACAGATGAGTAAATTGAGGCACAAAGAGATTAGCCCAAAGGCACAAATAACCCAAGCCATTCAGTTAGAAGAGCCAAAGTTTCGATCTAGGCAGTCCAGAGTCCGTGATCTTGATTGTGTGACACTTGACAGTGAAGAATACGTTGCCCTGAAAGTTAGGAAATACCAAAAAGTACAACTGAGGGAGACCCCAACATCACTTTATATAGGTGCCATACCCCTGATTCATCCAGCCAGCCAGCCATCCACTCATTCATTCTCCCATTCTCTCAGCATCTATTGAACAGTCGTATTATATCAGTTGCTGGGAACAATGATAAAAATCTATAGCCTTTATATTCTTAGGTCTCACAGTCTAGGTGGGGAGACATAAGTAAACATATTTATTCTACTGTGTGTTAGGTAGAATACATAGAGGAAAATAGAGGCAAACCATGGGACTTTGGGGATACAGAAAAGATTCTAAATCAATTTAAAAGGACACCACAGCGATCTGTCCTGCACTAGCATTCCATACCTTTTCCTCTCTCTCTGTGTGACCTCTGCTTCCTCCGTACCTGCTGGCTTTGCAGTCGCCTGGTAGCCCTTCTCGTTTTGGTGCTTTGGTGATCTTCTTGGCCTTCCAACTCTTGGCTTCAGATTCAACCTCCCTGCTCACCTTTCCCTCCTGAAGTTGGTTTGAAATAAATTCTGACTTAACCAGAGGGACTTCTGTTCTGTGAGCCAATCTAAGGCCAGCCCTAAACGCAAGGCCAGGGTGTCCACCTCCTTCCTCTAACATGGCTCTGGCCTAGGGGAGTTGGAAATCCAAAATAGAGACATTTAAGGAGTGTGCATGGATGGCTGGATGGATACTCTGTGTCTTATATCATTTGGCTATTTACCAGCCCAAACAGAAAGAAACTTACCTAATGACTGACTATCCAACACCCCTTGAAGGTCAGTCATTGTGCACTGTCTTAATACTATCACATTTTGATTCTTCGCTGCCAGTTATAGTTCCAGATCTGCTGGCTGAAGAATCTTGCCAGTATGGGAGTTAACTTTGAAGCAGGCAGCATAAATTTCCCAGATGTTCAGACTCTGGAAGTTTTCGGAATGTTGTACTTTCTCATCTCACATTAGCTTGATCCATCTTAAACAAAGTATCTCCCTTACACCCATAAATGAAGCCTATCTTGGCTAAATGTTTTTTGTGAAATAGAGACACAATTGAGTTTGGCCACCAAGAGAGTAGTATTGGTGATTGTTGTTGATCAGTGTGTTTGATGAAATGGGTGGTGCGTTCTTCCCTGGCTATGGAAGAAATTTGAGTCAGAAGTACCTGCATTGAAAGAAAAGGACGGATTGAGGTTCTGGAAATTACTATGAGGTGGGGGAGGACATTCGGTAAGAATGCCTGGGCAAATGTGAGAATTGGACTAAGTCAGAAAGTGACTGTTAGAACACCAGAATATAGATATGTATAGCCGTCTAGGTAGATGGTAAGTTTCAGTGTATGAAACTTACCATCTTTTCAGAGGGAAAGCTGAAGCAAAGTGGAGGTGAAAGTTCCTGGAGTTGGAAATCTATTAAAACCAGTGAGACCAATAGTTTGGGTCTTGTAAGCAGATGCTGAGCTCTTCCATGAAAGGAGAAACATCCAGGTGGTTGGGGAATCTGCGACTAGGCCTTGGCCTCAGCCTAACTTACTGTAGGGATGTAAGCAAGAGGCTGACAGTGACAGCAGGGGCAGTAGGTATGACTGTATCTCTATCATTAGGTGGTAGCAACCTCAGAGGAACAGGGTGTTTGCTTGCAGGTGGAGGAATAATTGTCTGGGAATGATAATGAGAGCCATGAGAATACTGACACCCAACACTTTCCCTTGCCCACCCATCCCACTGACCTAAAGCATACACAAGTATATACATGGGAACTCTAACTTCCCATATACATGGGAATTCTAACTTTTAATAAATTTTCTGGGAAAATACAGGTTGTCTCCATTGATGGGTAAGTAGTAATAGCGATAATAATAATCTATACTTTTAAGCATTAGTCCATACAACAGGCCGATGAAACAGGTATTTAAGTCCCCATTTTTAAAATGAAGAAACTGAGTCTTAAGAGTGTTAAATGGCAGAGCTAGGATTTTAATTATGATCTGTACATCACCAAAGCCTTTGTTCCATAGTGTGTGGTTAAGAGTACAGGTTCCAAAACTGAACAAGCAAGACAGAGACAGAC
The DNA here is from genome assembly GCA_004024845.1 of Tonatia bakeri. Classification (NCBI taxonomy): domain Eukaryota; kingdom Metazoa; phylum Chordata; class Mammalia; order Chiroptera; family Phyllostomidae; genus Tonatia; species Tonatia bakeri. The sequence goes on from PVIA01005495.1 coordinate 100,997, forward strand.
TCACAGACAGAGAACAGATGACAGCTAGTGGCGGGGTGGGTGGGGGGAGGTGAGGGGGTGGCAGGATTGAGCAAAAAGGATAAAGGACTCATGGACATGGACAACAGTGTGGTGATTGCTGGGGAGAAGGGGTATGGGGACTAAATGGTAATGGAAAAATACAATAAAGATTAAATACAATTTTAAAAAAGAATGTATAAAAAAACCCTCAAAGTTTTAGAACAAGGCATATTAAAATACATACATCTTCTTTTAAAAAAAAGGAGTACAGATTCCAAAGATGCGTAATTTCCTTATCTTTCAGTTGGGGGCAGGGAGTAGGTCAAGTATTTAATACAGTGCCGGTCCATAGTAAATGCTCAATAAACGTTAGCTACCATTGTTACTGTTGTTGAGTTATTGTTGTTATTACTTCTGTTACAGCTTACTTCAGTACTTTGCATCTTTTTAGCCAGACATGTCAGTGAGACCTTTTTTTTTCTGGTCGGCAGTAGATTATTAGATGGGTAATGGCTTGCAGTTTGGGAGTCTGTAATCTGTCTGATACTCTTAGCAAGAAGCTTGATATTTTTGCCACCCTTCAGTGCCACATTTACTATGACTAAATTGTAATGAAACTGTTCCCTGCTGGAGAAACACAGTGGGGTATATTCCCTCTCAGAGTGAGCCTAGTAAAACCCTAGTAAAATGTACCATTGGGAATCACTGGTTCACTTGTCACCTGGGAGTCAATCAAAAAAAGACATGTGCATGGAGCCAAAGATTGCAGAGTTGGCAAAGACTTTAGAAATCATTTAATCCACCCCCTCCTTTCACTGATAAGGAAAGCGCGTCCCAGGGAGGGGAAGGGTCTCACTCAGCATCACACAGCTGGCAGTAATTTTGTTTCAAAAATTTAATATGAACAATTTTTTTTATATGTCAATGAGTGTACCTTCCTACCTCTGTAAGAACCATGTCATGACTATAATTGAATTTGTCTTTGACAGTGGAAAAAACAAGCTTTTAGTGTTTTACATGGCCCCAAAGTCATCGGAGCAAGATAAATTGTCACAAACTAGAGATCTGCCTGTGGGTTGTGAGCTCAAGGAATCCCTCAAGGAACGGGCCTGGTCTTACTCACGAGTTAAAGCACGTTTCAGATCCTACCTAAGCCACTTACCAGCTCAGGCAAGTCACCGAACCTCTCTGTTTCCACACTGTAAATTTAGATAATAAGACCTCTGTCACAGAATATTTGTGAGCATCAAATGAGGCAAGATACAGATACACAGCACCTCCGCAAGAGGCATTCAGTAAGTTTATACTTTCAGCTGATGGTTAACTAATGCCCTGCTGAAAGCTGGGGCTATAACAAGAAATGAGAAGGCCAAGGACCCTGCCTTCATGGAAGAGGAGCGGCGGTGAGGGCCACAGAGGAAGAAGTAGACCGCAAACAAGGGTGCAGGTACACTACCCATGTAAGTTCGGGCCATGAAGGGTTATAAAAACAAGAGAGTGAAATGCTGGATAGTACTGGGGGGAAGTGGACTGTTGCAGTTAAGAGCGGCCAGTGGTGACCTCGCGGAGATTATAAATGAAAAGGGCCTAAGTCACGTGAAAAAGCTAGACTGTTGAGGATCCCAGGGCAAGAGCATGCCTGAGAGGAGCAGGAAGGCCCTGGAGGAGCAGGTTTGTCAAGCCACTCAACAGCAGAGTGGCCAGCCGGTCTCCAGCGCGTTGAGCGCAGTGAACAGGGCGTGAAACGAGGCTGGCAACATTTTCCCAAGCACAGTCTTCAAGTTCTAGGCTATCCTGCAAAATTGAATTTCAATAAAAGACCAGTGGTAGTCCATTGCAGTTTTTAGGAATGAGAGGCCCTTGTATAACAAAGTGTAAATATTTGAATTTTGTCCTTGACTCCTGGCATACGGCTCCTAAACCCCATGGAATCTCTCTGGTGGTAAAAGAGTGTCTTCTATGTATTGATGAGATGACTGCCAGCCGGGAACCCTCAGAGAGCTTCAGCAGGGGGGCTCGTTGCCAGAAAGGCAGGGACCTGATTGAAGAGAGGGTTGGAGCTTTCAGCCTCACCCCCTGACCACCAGGGAGGGGAGAGGGGCTGGAGATGGAATCAGTGGCCAATAAATTAATCAGTCATGCCTATGTAATGAAACCTCCGTGAAAACCCCCAAACTACAGAGCTTGGAGAGCCCAGGGTGGCGCACCCCAGAGAAGGCATGGAAGCTCCACACACCTCCCACACCCTGACACCTCACCCTGTGCACCTCTGTCATTTGACTGCTCTACAGTTGGATCCTTGACAGCAAACAGGTCATAGTGAGCACGCTGTTTTCTTGCATCTGTGAGCTGTTCCAGCAAGCTATCAAAATTGAGATAGGAGGGCTAGTTACGGGAAACTCTGATTTATAGCTGGTCAGTCAGAAGTGTGACTGATACCTGAAGTCTTATGGAACTGAGTCCTTAAACCTATGGAGTCTGTTGCTAACTCTGGGCAGTTAGTTTCAAAATTAAGTTGAATTGTAGGATACTCAGTTGTTCTCTGGAGATTTGGAAAATTAGTTTGATCTGAAGTATAAAACCCCACATATTTGGTGTCAGAAGTATGGTGGATAAAAACAGCTCAGAGAGATAAAATTTAATTTACCTCATTCATTGATTCATTCAACACAGTTATGGGTTGCCCATTCTGGCCAGCACAGTTCTTAGTGCAGTGAATGAATCAAAGAAAACCCCTGGCCACATGGAGCTTGCATGCTAGTGGGATAATAGATACATAAAGTTTACGGAGTATTTACTATGTACTGGCACTGCTCTACGTGCTTTAGGTGGAATAACTCATGTGATCCTGACAACAGTCCTGTAAGAAGCATACAATTAACTGCATTTCTAGAAAAGAAGGAGGCCTAAAGAAGTTAAATAGTTTGTCTGTGACAATACAACTGACCAATAACTGATAAAGCCCGACGTGCCACTCTGGTGTCCATTACTTCCATCACCACACTCTTCTGTCTTTCTGAAAATCCCCCTGAGTGGCCCTGACTGCTGTTGGAATGCCAGAGTGGAAGTCAGGAGACCAGTTAGGAGATGCTAGTCAGAGAGTCAGATACTGCAATTTTCCACAACGCTGTGTGTAGATACTATTATTCCCGCATATTATTCCCGCATTATAGATGGGAAAACTGAGGCTTCGCACGTCCAGTAACTGCAGGGCCCGGGTACTATCCTAACCCTTTTTCTTTCTGAAACCCAATATCTTTCCACTAGCATTTCCATTTCCTGCAGAATTAGAGAGCTTCCACACCTCCACCTCTCCTTTATGATCAAAAGACTAATTTAAGGTATATTTTAGAGTCAAGATTAGAGAGTTGGGCATTTAAATGTTTATTTCTGTTTAGTAGGCATATAGCTGAAAACTAAATAAAATATAAATATATCAACATATATTTATACACATATAGAATATGTTTCTTTCATAATTTTTAAACTGAAATGTAGTATGTGTAAAGTGAACTACACAGATCTTAAAGATATTACATAATTTGATGAAATTTGATAAATGTGCACCCCCATGTAATCAACACCTTAAACAAAATATGTGTGCATACGTAAGTACGTAGGTAGGTAGGTAGGTGGGTAGATTGATAGAATTTAACATTATAACTGAGGTATGAGTCTTCAGATCATGCTTAATGATGAAGACTTCTCCCACTCTTTCCTTTCTCTCCTCCCTTCCTGCTTATAAATTGACATTATTGTCTCCAATGCACGAGGTTACACAGAATAGCAGATGTGGGTCAAAAGATGACTGTGTCAAAAATAAAAACAAAACAAACAAATAAAAGAACAACTAGCCATTTCTTTGTGCTTGTTAGAGGAAAATCACATTGCTATACTTTCTGTTTTTCTGCAGAGGGGTCATGTGCCTTAGCCCACACATTAGCATGTGAACTTGTTGTTCCAGTAAAATGAGTCAGAGTTCCTCAAGAAAGCAGATTCATGTATTTCAGAACTATGTGTCAGCATCTCTTAAAAAAAGGTACAGTGTACTGTATTGGCATATCTCACACACGCACACACACACACACACACTCATTCTCACCAAAGAGATCATCCAGCTAATAAGCAGCAGAAAACTTGAGCCTATGATGTTGGGAACCACCCTGCCTGGTTTCAGGAAGCTGTAACCCCTCGTGACTAAGGCTGAGTGGGAGACCTCCGGACCAAGAGACACTAAGCAGACAAGCTTATCTCCCTGGCAGGAGCACTGCCTGCTTCTTGCCTGGCCCCCATTGCTTGGTCGGTTAGTCAATGACAGGTAACATTCCTCAGAGGAGGATGAACCTAAGCCAGGCACAATCACATGGGAAGGCCCTCAGGGAAAGACCCAGGGGGCTGTGGAAAAGAGGGGATGATTGATCCCCCACCCCCCGGCTTTGACAAAGCCTGAGTCCTCATTCTGCCTGTGAGACATCCAAATCTCTTAGCTGCTTTTGTCTCCTCTGCCCAACTCAAGCCTGTAACAATAACAAGGGGTGGTGCGATCCACACTGGGGACTGCGGGCTTCCCGGAATGATTAGACCTGAAAAAGGAATATGTAAAATCCTATGAAACCTGCTTGCTGAGGATAGTCTTAATTAGATTATGAAGGCCTGGGCAGGAAATGAATTTAGCTCCTCAAGTTTTGTAATTTTTTAGGTGATAAAACCCCAACTCAGTGTGAGCCCTTTGAATGTTATCTATCTGCTAGACAATGGTTAATAAGCTGTATCCGTGTTCCTACCCAATACTACCTAATAAAAAGCCTACTCAGGCAGCGGCTCGGTGCGCTCTCCCTCCTTTAGAGAGAGTGGCCGCGCCGTCCCTATTCCTCCACAGGGCTTGGTCGTCTATGTGTATTTCTCTCGTATCTCAAGCATTCACAGCAGCCACAGATACTACTGGCCAGTATCTGCCACACTATGGGACTTGAGGATGAGGTTTCACATCACAGTGAGGTATGGGACCCTTGGGCTAAGGGCCAGTCAAAGACCTGGAGACAGACACTGACTTGAATTCTGCCCTTACTACATATTGCTTAATGACCTTGGGTAAGTTACTTATACTGTTTACTTCCTTGATTCATAATGTGGGGCTAGATGATGATGTCTGTGTCATAAAGTCATTTTGTGGATTAAAAAGGCCATGTGCATGAGTAATCAGCACAGTGAGAAGCCCAGAGTTAGCACCTGGGAAATGTTGGTTAAACCAGTAGTGTAGCAGTGGCTGTGGAAATGGTCTTCTCAGTCAGTAGAAACCACATTTCTTTGATCACACACACTGTCAGTGAAAAAAACTGGAGCCTGCATCCCCAATACATGGAAACTGATTTAAGGAAAGGTGTAGACCTGTCCTCTGCTTATAGATTATGTACATTATAAAACAGGTGAAATATAGCTGTCTTCACACTAACATTATGAAGTAGCTAAAGGTACCCTATACATCTATGGCCTAGGGCCAGTTACTTTTTAAATGATTTTTTAAATTACTTTTTTTAAAGATTATTATTTATTTATTTTTAGAAAGAGGGGAAGGGAGGGAGAAAGAGAGGGAGAGAAACATCAATGTGTGGTTGACTCTCATGTGGGCCCCACTGGGGACCTAGCCCACAGCCCAGGCATGTGCCCTGACTGGAAATCGAACTAGCGAACCTTTGGTTTGCAGCCCTCATTCAATCCACTGAGCCACACCAGCCAGGGCTAAAATTACTTTTGATGATTTCTAAATGCTTGTGTTTGTGCCTGTACATTTTTATCTCAAACAGTAATCTTGATCATTTCCCCCCAATCTTTACCTGATTAGGTCTTCAGTGTTTTTACATTGTAACATGAAGAGCTAATACCAAATAAAAGTGTCACTATTTTCTAATTTACTTGAGTCTGAATTATCACCATTACCTTTAATCCATGGACTGAATATTTTTCAGCTGGTTGCCCATTTTGTGAGGGTGAGTTTAATAAACTTGATAATGCCGGTGAATTCCTAGGTAAATGACAACACGTAGCGAATCCCTGGCAGCTGTGGACCGAGAAGCGTGTGCCATGCTGCTGTCCCCTTGGGGATGTGGCGCCCCCGTTATTAGGAAACTTCACACACTCTACATGGTTCGTGACCACGTGATGTGGGGACAAACTAGTGGATCTGGTGATAATCTGCATATTAAGTGCTGGTCAGGCTGAATTCGTTTCCTTAGACTAAAAATCATATAAATGGCACTTCCAATATTTTCTTCTGGAACCCTAATGCAGTATCTTCAGCACGCCCTGGAGTGCATGTATGCCACTTCAGAAACACTGGCTTAGATGATCCTACATTGTCCCTGTTGTGAAAGTCCCCACCCCTTCATTTAGCCACTGAGCCATCATGAACCAAGCACCTGTACTGCGAGGGTGTATCAGGCCTGAGACCTACAGTGACCTAGTTCCTCCCTCAGGGAGCTCACAATACACCTTACACAATGCCAGGTCCTTGCTATTCCCTGTAGATTGTATCTCTGGACACTGCCAAGCTTGTGGTGCCCTTTGGTGTCTAAGTCTAGACTTCCCAACAGTCTTCTTAAAAGTCTTAAGGCCGTTGTTCCCCTTCCCCTGGGGAAGAGAGAAGATAGCAGGTCCTCCAATCCCCAGGTTAGTGTGCCTGCCACTTACGCAGTCCTCATCTTCTCCATGGGTGCTGAGGAGCCCTTCTTTTTTGTAACCTAATTTCCGTGGGTAACTCACCCCAGTGTAGCCGAAGGCCCTTTGGTAGCTCCCAAACCAGGCCATATGCATGAGAACTGGGTGTTTCCCGCGCCCACAAAGGCCTGGTGCTCGCCAATGCCGCTCCCAGAGAAGTGGTGAGCAGTGTGTGCAGACTGGGAGCTTGGCCTTGACCCTGCAGGGAAGGGTCAGAACCCATCAATGGCTCCTTTCATGGCCATGGCACAGGGCCCCTATTTTTTCCCTACAGAAACCCTTCACTTGCTTTCAGAAGTAACGATCAAATGTGAACTTTCATGGTTTATTTATAGCTCTGCCTTAGAGAGAGAAAGAAAAGAAGTGATTAAAATGCGATTTTACAAAATATTTTGTTTTTTAAAAAGCTTTCATTGTGTGGGCAAAAAGGAAAGAGAAAAGTCACTGCATTCATTGTGCTGTCTAGACTGTCAGACAAAGAGGGTAGCGTGCTGCAAATTAAGATTGTCCGGCTCCTGCTGCTGACAAAAAGTATGAAATTTGAGGCCAACTTCAAATAGTCCCTTTTGAACAGAAATATACTGAGGGGGAGGGGTGACTATATTTAGCACGTGTCAGCATTTCCATAATAAATCCGTATTGTTATGCTGTGGTAATTTCCAGATTTATTGCAGCCAGTGGGTTCACGAGGTTTTGGTTTAATGTTAATTATTTGGAGAAATTAGAAAACTCAGCAGTGCTATTTCTGATGACAGCACTGACTCTCTGGGCATTCTCCTTATTGTGTCAAATGCCCGTAATGCGTCCTGCCCCCCAGGAGAGAGGAGAGTGAGCACGAGTCATCTTGACTGCCTGTAAGCGTAACTTGTTTTTAGATTGTAGTATATTTTTATTTTCCTTAAAACTGTCAAACCAATATAGGCCACTGTAGAAAATGTAGAAAACACACACACACACACACACACACACACACACACACAAAAGAGAGAGAGAGAAAAAAATTACCCAAGTTACCCATGCTCTTGAACCTGTTAACATTTTAATACACGTTGGTCCAATGTTTATTGTGCATGCATATAAACAAACACAGTTCTTGAGATAAACTTGACAGACAGCTGTGTTTTTTGCTCCCACTGCCCTTTTACATTTTTGCAGCTATTTTTTCTCTGCCTTGGTTAAAAATTCTGATGGTTCCACTAATTTCCTGGATATATACAAAGTCACTTAGATAATATAAGTTTTATGATCCCTTAAGTTGTAAGACATAGCCAAAATTCAAAAATTAGAGTATCAAGGAACATATAATAATCATCACTTCAATTTCCACGTAAAGATGAGACATCTCTCCACTCCCCCAGCTGGGTCTGCTGCAAGGGAGAGGTGGTGGCTGTGCTCAGTCTTCTTTCTCCCTGTTCACTTTCTCCCCAGCATGTTACCTTTCCTCGTTCCTCTGAGGTGGCTGGAGGGTGTCAGGGAAGAGAGGCCGGGGTGTAGGAAAGTTCTTCTTTCATCATCCTTGTCGTAAATGGGCTATATGTGCTCTCAGCCTGATGGGCGTTTATAGGCTCCGTCATAGATTTCCAGGAGGACCTCCACTTCTGGAAACCAGTATCTTGTTAATGCCTCTCTATTCTAGTAGAAGGCTTACTCTTCTCTTGATCCTCTGGGAATCCAGTAGTTTTTCTCAAGCTTCTTTGTGTAGACTCACGCTCTGCCTCATGAGGTGTCCGTGTCGGACAGTATCTAAGACAACCCATGATAGCTCTCTCACTTATGGGCCAGGGTAGGGTCTGTGGGAAACAGTCATGCCTTTTGGAGTCTGACAGACTCTGGAAGTGCTGGCAGACCCCAGTGCAACTGTCCTTTCACTTCTACACTGAGGCACCAACCAGCCTTTCTCTTCCAGACAGAAGTCACAGTCCACTGCACCCCACAGCCTTAGGGACCCACCAAGTTCCCTGTTGGTCTCCAGGAAGCCCTGCTTCTCTTGAGTTATGAGGAGAGAGACTCTTCTCAGCCCTCCCCTAGAAGGAGGCCTGATGCACAATAAACCAACAGCTGTCTCCTAAAAATCCAGCTCTTTTTCTTGACTTTCCATGTGGATGAAAGGTTTAAGAGTTGATTCATGGGTCCTTGACCACCCCTTTTTCAAAATCTTCAGGGCAGCCTTTTTCCAACTCACTTTGGTGTCTTATGTCTGTTGTTCTTAGATCTCAGCCAAAACTTCTATTTGAGCATTCTGTCACGTGTATGATCCTTAAGTTCATTTATCGCATACTTTCCCTGAATGTGTACCATATACGAGATGCTGAGTTTAGCAATGGAAATAACTGTGACAGTTCCTGTCTCATAGGAGCTCACAGTGCACCTGGGGAGACTGATGTGCTAACCCAAAATTTTGGAGCCATGTCATGATGGCTGAAAGCACAAGTTGCTGTGGGAGCAGAAACCTCATTCTAGGAGGGAGGCAGGTAGCAAGATGAGTCAGAAAAAAAATCTCCATGGAGTAGATAGCTGAGCTAAGTTCGATGCTCAAATCTGTGCTTTTTTGAGAAGCAAAATAACCTCTTTTAAAACCTTTGAAATCTGTCGTGGGTGTTTCTCAAAAACAGGCAGTGGTGATGTGAAGACAGGAAGAATGAATTCCAGGTCTGCCTGTTCCACACATCAGTTAAGTGGGCACCTTCTGTAATACAAATTTCCTGGGTCCCACCCCTGAGAGCAATCTTTGAATGTTGTCTCAAGCCTGAGGCCCAAGCTTGACCAAGAGGAATATTCCCTGAGGGAACTTTGAAGAGTTAGGGGAGGGAGAAGAGGGAGATCCTCCCTAGATCACAGCAGAGCAGGACTCTAAAGGACGAAGCAAGGGCAAGACAGGCGAGGAAGTGGAGAGGTTGGCCATCGGCATTGCAGAGGACATCTTAGCAAGACGGGGTTTACTTCAAAGGAGTCAGGATTTAGTCTATGAAGGAAAATGTTCTTACACATGTTGGGGTGAGCAGAGCCCTTCAAATAGCCTTGGTAAGTAGAATGCCAGTGATCTTACTGAGGCATATGTGACTGTTTGCCCCTCACAAAATGGCCCCAGACAGCCCTTTTTTAGTTTTGTCCTTTCTCCATGATTTTGTTTTCAATAATTTTTTTAATAATTTGTAAAGTTCCCTCCTTACTTAGGGCTGCCATTTCCTTTCTGCTGTCCATGTGCTCACTGGCTCTGAGCATCCCTCATCTCCCCCACTCAGCACTTGTAATTCCATTGAGGGCAGATAGCTACTTCAGGTTCTTGTCCTCCTCGGGGAAGAATTGGTACAGCATCTCACACGAGTGGGGATCTGTGTAAGTGATTAGCAGATGAAGTTTTCACATTTCCTAACTCTTGAATAACTATTAAAAAGTTCATCCGCTTTAAACGTAGATTTATCACACTCTATTTTGATCATGGTAAATGTCTTTTTTATTTTGAGTGCTGTGCTTGACCCAACGAAGGGGCTCGATATGTTTTGTAAATATTCTAGGTGCTGAGATTAAGAAGCAAACAGAAAAGCCCTGGCCTCATGCAGCTTATATTCTGGTTAGGGTAAGGACTGGAGAAGGCAGATAAGGTACACATGAACCAGTAAATACATGGCATGTCAGAAGGGACTTAATGATAAATAATAAAGGTGTGAGTGTGTGTGTCTGTGTGTGTAAGTGTAAAAATCACAGGCAAGGATGGGCAGGGGCCACTTGGATATGTTTGGATGATGCCCAGGGTCCCTCACACTCTGTGCGGTAGTCAGCTTTTTGCATCCCCCTACAATCTGCTAGCATGTAAGTTTCCCTAGGACAAAGAGCATGTTTTATGCAAGTCTGTGTCCCCAGCACAGCGTCTGGTGCATAGTGAGTAATTAATAAATATATGAAATAAGTTGTGCATATGTGACCTCAGGATAACTACAGTCTTAACAATAAGATTTCAGTAGCTGTCTCTAAGACAGGGCTTATTCTGAGGACCTTTGTCATGCTATTACTTGCAATCTCCCCATTCAAGTCTGCTGGACTCCAAAGTGTGGGTTCACTCCATTTTCCTTAACTTTCCCATAGTTTTAACAGCATTGGGAGCCTGCCCATGGAAACCTAACCATTTCAGTTGCATAATGGAGCCAACACAATCTGTGGTTGATCTTGATGCTCTACGCGCCAGACCATGTCCACCCAGACGCTGTCACTTACTCTCTGCCTGATTGCTGCACTGTGAAGACAAGAATGTCCTAAAGTCACATTCTGGAACTCAAGTCAACTTTTCCTACCCAGAGGTCCCATGTCTGTACTCACAATTTCAGACTGCTGGGGGGAAAAGCAAGGGTGAAATGAAGAGGCCTAAATATTGTATCTCATAGTGCAGGTGCAAAGTGAGTTCCATTCAGTTATTGTTGTCTTAAGTAGACAAGGTGTTCTGTGGCTGATTATGTTGCCTTCTTAAGCACAAGTGTCCAGTCAATGAGAAGGGGAAATAATTCTCTCCCACTATTCCCTGCAAGTGATCACAAAAGCTTCACCTTCTGGGCTGTTTGTGCCCCGGAGGCCTCAAAACACAACCATTTATTAAGCCCAGGTTTTGTGCTCATAGATATAACTTTCAGTGTTTGTTGGGGCATTATTCCCATTACCAGAGAAAATAAGTTGAAAAAAAATGGACCAAATGAATATCTTAATGGGAAATGAATTCTAATTAGAATCTCTTGCCTGGGACAAGCCTCACTTTTGTTTTAGCTTTCCAACTCTGTTCTTTTTTGCAGGAGGCCATGGCAAGAATGAGCAAAGTTGGGAAAGTTGTGTTTCCCAGACTTCAGGATAAAAGGTAAGTTTATATTTTTTATACTCACAGTGCTAAGAAATGAAAACATATAAACACATGCAGCTCTAAGAGCTGGAATAAACCTTGGAGGTCAACTAATCCAGTCCTTTCATTTAATAGTTGATAAAACCAAGTCTCAGAGAGATAAAGTCACTTTCAGTTACCTTTGATCACAAAGCTGGTTAGGGCCAGACTTGGGGGTCAAATACAGACTTCTGAATGCTCAGACCAATGTTCTTTTGCCTGGGCCATTAGCAGCATGTCTGGTCTCCTCTGTTCTAAAACATGAATCTCTTGTATCTTCCATCAAAGGACACAGAAGCATCTGTCCATTCTTTCACCCTTTGCATCACTTGGCATTGAGGGCTACATCATGACCTTGATTGGTATTTTAAATCCAAGTCACAAATCACTAATTTATTTAGCTCCTGCTGTATTCAAGGTATCATGCTTACTAGCCTTAGATTTAGAGAAGAATAAGATACAATATTATTTGTGCACAAAGATAATTTCAGAACAAAGGGGTAAGTTCTACCCAGCAGTCCAAGGAATTAAGGAATGTGACCCTGCAGGGGTGAGAGGAGGTTAAGTCTAACTGACTTTAAATGCTTTAAAAAATTGCCAAATAGGACAAGTAGAAGGGATAATATGCAAAGTTATAAAGGTGAGAGCAGAACAATATGTCAGGTAATCATAAACAGCTCATAATTCTAAAATGCAAAATATGTGAGGGAGTAGGCAGGCTCACCTCACGGGCAATTTTGAGGCCATGTTGAAGACCTCAGACGTCATCCTGCAGTCAGAATGGAGATACCGAATTTTCAGCAGTGGTTGGACTCGATCAGATGCAGATTTTAGGAAGATTCCTCTTAGAGGGTGAATCAAAGGACCTAAGGCAGGGATCAGATGGAAGGCTTTGTCAACAGTGCAGATGAGAGATGAAAAGATCTAAGTCATGGGTAGTCAGTTTAAAGATGAAGGGACAGTTGTGCAAGGGGCCTTTTATAATATTTGAAGAGTATTTGAGGTTGAGACTTAAAAGCAAAATTCACCTTGTGTGACGGACAGGCAAAACTGCTAACTCCACCAAAGCACAGTCAGTATTCAACACAGTTGGAAATATCCATGGACAAAGTAATATAGTTTATGTTTATTTTCTTAAAGAAGGTCTCCAGATGAAGCTGGGCAGTTAGCCCTCTGAATAGAAACCCTTCTCTAAATACAGGGCTGAGGGAACCTAATGCTGGGGAGCACAACTCAGGAACAGTGAGAGATCTGAGATCCTATATAAGGGGAGCCATGGGCTAGCTGCATCCCTCTTTTGTTAAAATTAGAAACAGATTATTCTTCCCCATGTCTTCTCTGACCCTCCCAAGACTTTTGAGGGAAGTGAGGTCTGTTTTTAAGTTCTTGCAATAAATCCATGTGTTCCTTTTGCAAAGAGTCCTTAGCTTCTTGCTGTCTGCTGGAAAACCACCTTGTGGAGGAGGCTCACACAGTGCTCTATCACCATCTGCAGGCTGCCTGAAAATTTGCAAGTAGAAAGTGAGCCAGTTTCCCTGAGTGATTCACATCTCCACCTTGTCTCAAATCACATTGTTATCTGTAAGGAACGTGTACTTAGGTCTGTACCACACAAAATCAACTGACTGAGTGTGGGGACAATTCACTTGATCTTAAAAGTCAGGATCCCAGAAAGCATAATCTAGTGACTGTGGTTCAATATACCTTTTAAGATGATCCCAAATCTCATCCAAATTTATCTGTGATCTTGTAACAGAGCAAAAGGACCCAAACAAGCAAAGGGGCCCGGGACGGTGATGCTCTTACTGAAAGAAATTCGGGTCCGTCTTGTCCGCCGCCATATAGGAAAGATATCTCTCAATGCCAGAGATTGGTGAAAAGGAAAGGAAAACGTTTATTTTGTGCTATACAAAATATAAGGCAGTGACCTAATAATTTTTACCAAA